>CAEFZY010049793.1:0-62631 GCA_903066815.1 Brachyrhaphis roseni
CCAGCTATGCTAATGCATCTCGGTTCGATCCATGTTCAGAGGTCACCCTTACAGCGGGTCTCTGACTGCATACAAGAACAGCTGGGCACAAAACACAGCTGACTGCAGCTTGTTCATGTTCATGTTTATCAAGGATGGCTAACAGGTAACACGGCCATGTCACATTTGTAGTTCTTATTTAATCTGTTTTTGGTCATTCTTTGAGTGTTTCTCTTATATCTATAAAGTAAATAACCTGCCTGTCAATATTTTAATGACTTTAATCCAGGTATTAAAGTTTTAATGAAGATTAAGTCATTATCTAGGTGTCACTATTTGAATGCATAATTTAAGCAGATTTACGAATGGGAAACAGAGCCAGCAGCATATTCTATGTTTTAACATACAGCTGCAGCTGGAACAAACCTATTTTCCTGCTGCTCACGTCAAGCTGAGTGATATTTGTTTTGTTTACTCAGTGGTAAAACACATCAGTAAAGCACAAAAATGCTCAAGCTACTAAATATACAGCAGGTGGTCTGTCTGAGTAACTTGACATATTAGGCGACAGCAGTCTGATGATAATGGAAATGCAGAGGAACGAGCTGTTACTATGCAGCTGAAAAACTGGGATTTATTAGCTGTGTAAGATGGGAAATATCACCCGCTTAAAATAGAAGAGGATGCGTGTCTAAAAACACCCAGAACAAAGTAGTGTTTTTACTGAAAAGTGTAGCTAAATTTTCAGCTCATCCAAATGACTCCTTTGGATGAGTTCCTCACCCTGTCTCTAGGGCATTTCTAGCATCTCAATATCTAGCTCTATGCTAGTTACCAAATGTGAATTAGTCTTGTTCTACGTTTTCAGACGGGAGTCTGTGATTTTGCCATATTTTTCAGTGGCTTGTACATCCAGTCAAACGTCCAATGAGGCGAGTTAACAGAGCGGAGCAGGACAATGTGTTGGCCTCTTTGACTTTTACGAGAATCCTTTGTGGTGTAAATTACACTTGCAAGTGTCTGCTTCACAAAAGCTGCCATCACTGCTGAGATTTGCACACATGCAGACGCTCACACGAACAGAAATGCAGTATAAACACGCGGCTGACTCTGACGCACGTGTCTACAGAAATATGTGTCACATTTTGTGGCCAGACAGCAAGCTTCTGCTTGAGATTCTGTGCCTGTTTGAAGTCTGACTGAACTGACCCCTTGTGACGTCTCCTCCTTTTGTTATGTGAGCGTGCCAACATGACTATAAATAGGCATGACGAAGCATGTGGTGTTGGCTGTGAGCTTTGCTTTGCTTTACTTTGGAAAAGAAAAGCAATGGTTCATTTTCATGCCAGGAACTTGAAAAGCAGGAACCAACAGATTGAAAGACCTGAGTTCAATTGTAAGTCGCTAGGTTAAACATTTCAAGTCAGGATTTATAATGTTACCATGTCTGATGTCATGCGGCTAAGTTACAACTGTGAAAACAGGAAGGTGTGAAAGAGTTTGTCTGGCAACTGGGATGCCAACAAGTATCCAAATTTATTCTCATCATTTATTTGTTTTAGCAGATTACCATTCAGAATCACACCAATAAATAAACAGATATGGTATGAGTTTATACTTTTGCATTCTATAACCATTGCTATTCCTTGACCTTTTTCACATTTTGTCAACAACTTCACACACAGATGAACTCTGTTTAGTAACTGGATGATTTCAGAAGGTATTTGGTTACATCTGATTTTTCTCAGTGATGTTAGACTAAAGAGAGCTTTTTAAATATGCCTGCTACACTTCAAAGTGTTTTATTTGTAAAAAAATAAATAAATAAATAAAACCATTGATTATTTTCTTCCTTTTTCATAGTTTTTTGCTACTTTGTTTCAGTCTTGTGTAAAATCTCAATAAAGTAAATTGAAACTTGTGGTTATAATTAAATTTTGACTAGAATCAGATGCAAACATAAAACTTCTGTCCAAGTGTCGCAGGCTGATATGGCTTAAAATGAGCCCACACACATTTGAATGACAAAATCCATGTCTTTTATTTTGTTTTGCAGATTTCTTTTTGCACATCAAACCATTCCAGAAACACAAATCAGTTGAAACAAAAAGTTGAGGCTGATTTATTTGCATCTAACATGAAACTGTTGGCAAACTAGTGATTTTTCAAAAACCTTGTAACACTTCTGTCCATATGGATTTCTGACTCTTGTCAGAAAATACTTTATTTTGGCTATGTCTTATCAGAGTGTACTTAAAATTTGTTTAAGCGTTAAATAAACTTTATGTCAGGACAAATGAGGAGCTCTTTTCTCTTTTAACACCTTGGTTTATTCATTCACTGAGGTTATAATGTTACTATTAAACCCTGGTCGTAGTCTATGTGATGATGGACATCTTGGGAGTGAAGGGCTAATTGTCCAGCCACACTGACCTCTGACCTTTAAATAGTCCTGATAAGTTACAGGACTTTTATAGAAAAGTAACCGATGTGTCTAAATACTATGCATCAAAAACCAGTCCCCACATGTTAGGCTGTTTAAATTCTTTTCATATTTATTTTTCCCTTGTCCTCCTTCTCCATTTTTAGCGTATGTCCTGCAAGTCAAAGTTGAGATGGAACTGGAGATCCAGCAGTGTGAGAAGACGAAGGCTGTGAGGGAAGAGCAGCTGGAGCGTCTCACTCAGATCTGTCAGGAGCAGGCTGTAAGTCCAACTCCAGAAAAAACCCCTCAGAGGCAGTTTTTTGACACTTGTGCACAAAAGTAGAGGTCCGTATGTACATATGATCTCAGAAATTGTCTTTGAGGTTGATTCTGCTTTACATTCTGCAATATGTTGACAAAAAAGGTTATTTTGTCAAACAAGAAGATGGGTCATCTTGTTAAAAGTTGTTTTGTAGAAGTTATTCTGTTGTCTTTTAAAGAATTTCTGCTCACGGAATGTTCTGTGATACAAAAAAGCATAGAAAACCTTTACAATACTTAAAAAATGATGGTGCATTTCTAACTCAAGATTTAAAGTGAGTTAAAATGAGAAGGACGACATCCAGAACAGATCAACAAAATATTGGACATATATAGCACAACGTAATGTCATATATGTCAAAGTATATCCTAAAAATCAGTAACAATTGTACCTAACCCAGGACATTAAAGATTCTGCATTATATTTGTTTTAGATTCACAATAATTTTAGATTTTGTGCTGCAAACTGCAAACATTTCCAACTGGCAAAGTGTCAGAAATATTTTCTGTCATCAGTCTGACCAAACTTTTTGGATTATTTATTTGTTATTAGGCATTTCTCTACATAAACTTGTCTTTTTTAATTCAATAGAATAAAAAAAATATATATATTTGCATCCTTACAGAGTCATTCTATTATTGTCAGAAAAATGAAATGAACACACTTGTATGCATTCTCTGAAAGATTTAGCTCTCACCCTAAGTTGTAAGTTTAATTTTCTATCATTTCAAGTTGTTTAAGATTAAAAAAAAGTTAACATCTGAAATTATTTTTATATAAAATTCAACGTTTCTACAAGTTTATAAATTCTGTACTCTACATGGCAAATGTTGGGTGGTTGGAGGAGGTTACATAAATTGGTCTTGTATACATGAAACAGGAAAGATTACTGAAAAACAAAGAGAGTTTCAGCGGTTTTGTTTTGCTATGGTTATACTTTTTGGGGTGTTTTGGAGCGCTTGAGGAATTAATGAGGGAGGGACACAGAAGGCAATAATTGCACAAGAATTAGCAAGCAAATAAATCAATAAAACCTCTTGGTGGCGCCACTTATCGTCACCTCATATTTATGGGCTTCATGGCCTTCCACCACCAGAGGGCAGCAGTAATTCACAAACAAGTTGAGACTGCCATTAGATTTCATCTCCGTCCCTTAGAGCTGAAACCAAACACACAAGCTGTGCTGGAAAATAAAGACAATCACAAATATCATTTAAAATCTTGTGTGCATTGCAAAGAGCAACTTAATTTTGCACATATTTGGGTTTTTGATCTGCCTTTAACATAAGGCTGATGTCATAGCGTTGTACATCAATCTGTCTGTATGGTTAAGTATATTTTTCATTCTCAATAAGCTTTTTTCAGTTTTTCCTCGTCTTCTCATTTTCTTCCCATTACACTTACTTTTTTATCTCTTTCTTATCATTTTTCTTAATGTTTTCTATTCCTGTCATCTCCCTCATGATTCTCCGTTTGTTCAAAAATCCCCCAAATCTTATTCTAAACCTTCTTTTATCTCACTTTATATTCATTCACATGCACATCCTTGCACATCTGTATCATTTTCAGTTTGAGATCCGACAACTGCGGGCACATCTGGCTCAGCAGGACCTGGACCTCACAGCAGAGCGTGAAGCAGCTATGCAGATTCACCACGCGTGGGGCAAACAGGGCAGGAGCTTCCAGGTCGTGGAAGGTTTGACGCCTGGGGAGTCCGATGATGAGGGCGGGCAGAGAAACCCCAGGGAGCCACATGCTAATACAGGTTTGACTATGGAAGCTACGCATGTAAGGTCTGAGTCAAAGCTGAATGTACAAAAATATGTTGTTTTTTTCCCATAATTATTAAAACTGTCTCTTTGTTGTAACAGTATGGTATGAAACAGATAATCTGTGAAAAAATCAAGCTCTTCTTCCTCCTCCCAGTGCTGCTATTTCAGTCTACAAAACTGCACAGGTCCCACTAAAAAACAACTAATCAGAGCGAGGAGGAGGGTCTTAGTGCTGTTCTCATACTCACAGCCTTTGCTGCTCTTTGTTGCGCCACATCTCCTTCACAACCCCATGAATGCTCAAGCTAGTTAGAATGGTCACTGATGACAGCAGATAAAAAATTTTTCTTTACTGGGAAGTTGTTTCTCAGCCTTTAGCACATTTAGCAGCATGTTAACAAGCTTAACTCACAGCACAAAGACCCTCCTCCTGGCTATGATTGGTTGTTTTTGGCTGGAAGTGGTGCATGTTTTCAGACAGCAATAGCAGTGTTGTCTGAAAACAGCACTGCTATTGCCTCAGTGCTTGTCCCACTGAGGCAATAGCAGATTATTTGATTTTTTCACAGATTATTTGTCTCATTTTACATTGTCATGATATGGTGACAGTTTTAACAAATATGTGAAAACAAAATATTTTTTTAAATAAAAGTTTTATGGATCATTGAAACTAGACTGAGAAGATCTTACACCAAGTGAATTGAAATTAATCAAAACTCCAAAAATGCCAATTTCAACACATACCAAACCAGGTACAGTTTTTGCTTATGAAAAAATAAAGAGAGACCCATCAGAGAGCGGTAGCATAAAGTATGTACATAAATATGTGAAACAAAAAGACTGTAATGAGGTAACATCAGGTGAACTGGGTGCTGGAGTTGTGTACAGTTAATCTGGAGCAGTAGCCCTGGAGCAGCTTGGAGGCCAAACTCTTAGCCCCTTCATGCTTACACACAACCGCCATCAGACTGCAGGCACTCTGGGATTAATGTGAGGGCAAAAAAGCTTTTAGGATCCGGAGAATACTTGTGAAAAAACAAGCATGTTCTCCAACATTGTGTCACACTGCTGGGGCTTCATCACGCCCTAACCATCTGTCTTACTGACCCATTATGACCAGCCGAGCTGAGCCAGGAACCGTCACTTGGGCCAGTTCAGGTACAGAGTGCTCTGCGCATAGGGTCTTGTTTGGAGCGAGTGGGCTCCTGTCAGCAGGAGCCCCCCATCTGCAAACCACGACAGGCGCTGAGGAGGCTCCACAGTGACCACAATTTTACCCCGAGGGCATAGTGGGAAATCTGGCTGAGAGAAACAAGCGAGGCTTTTTGCAGAAACATGGTCACTGGGACAAGCACTGAGGCCACAGAGGCTAAAGTCAAGTCAGATGAACTCAAATCCAGTTAAATTTATTTGTATTCCTCAACAGCTCTGCCTGTTTGACCTTCAGGGTGCCACCAAACTGTCAGGGAATCTCACGAAATCAGCGGATCTCACTGGGGATTCTTTGTTAAGTGCCTGAAAAGTACAAAACCATGTTGATTTAAACACAGTTTGGTAACAAATTTCCTTTTGTGGTAATGGTCATTGTTACATCATGACCACATCGTTAAACGTCTCACTGGAATAAGAAATGCCCTTAAAATATGAATTAACAATAGTCAGTGGCTTAATAACTTAGGATATGTGGACTAATTACCGTAAGTAAATTTAGTTTGTAGTTTCCCACAGGTGCACTCCTAAGCAAAGAGAGAGAACTGCACACAAAAACACCTCAATGAATCAGAATATCATCAATGGGATATTTACAAAAATTTAACTAATATAATCTACTGCACACATATTTCAAGACTTTATTTCTGATAACTTTGACTCTATCTGCCAGATTGACTTTACTATGCACTTAAGTATTTCAACTAGATCTGATTTGCTTTGTCATTTCTACCTCAGTAGTTGTAGCTGTTTAAATAAACAGAATTAAACAGAAGCTGAATTGAATCAATTATTTTCTCAGAAAACAAGCAAACCAAAGGAGTTTTAGAAAGATTCACAAGGTGTGGACAATATAGGACGATTGATAAAAATTCAATTGAACAGAAAAAAGTGCTTAAAAATTAATTTACTTTGGGGTTTGCAGAAAGAAAAAAGAAAACAATCACTCTGTGTGCACTTAATCTTTATGAATTACACATTTGGAATTTGATTTCTGAAATAAATTGACCTCTTAATGATATTCCTTTTTAGAGGGATGTGCTTGTATCTGTATGACAAAGCCCTACAGAATACACAATAATATAACTTTTGACGTTTTAAACAAGCTTACATATCAACTTCTAATAAAAGGCTTCCTTTTTCTGGCTGCAGAATCTGTCCCTTCTCTTTACCTTTAGAGAACAATTGCCTTAACAATGAAATTCACAGTTTAGACTTAAACTCAGCAGACCTGCTGCTGCCAGTTCTCTGGTGCCACCATCGTATGACAGCCTGGTAAGCTGAGTGTCACAGACAGAAGAGGAAAACCTTTTATGTATGCCGGATAGCTCATTCTTTCTTTTCTCTCTCATGCTTTATTAATTGTAGAGTGATTGTCTCAGTCTTGTTTTAGTGACTGCAATGCTTCCTCTCCAGGGGTGGCTCAGGGATTAATATTTTAGACAGAAAAATAAATGAAACTATCCATCAGAGTCTGCTGCATGTCCCGGGGGACAGCGGCTAGCACTCAGGGTACTCTGGCTTCGCACTCAGCCAGCGGACAGTGAGCTCAAGACCAATCAAGCGAGTAGAAGAGCACAGCGGATGGCAGCCGTTGCCATGCATGCAGAGGCCAGCTAGGCTGGAGGGATCAGCGCTTGAACAAAGAGCTTCTGGTCTCCCAGTCCCTACCCCACCCCGATGTGTCCCAGTTTATTCATGGCGCACTAAGGTGCAGCTAATGTACCTAGCAGCAGGATGTGCATGATCCTGACCGCCTGTCTATAAAGCATCTGTGGCCTGGGGCACAATCCTCCCTGTCAATATTGTGTTGTAAACATAAGATATAAATGCCAATTGGACTTGTTTGTGCTGTGATTACTGAAATAGACCCAACGTGTTGACGGAAAGCTATGAAAATGATTAAAAATGTAAATATTTTATGCTTTGAATAAGTTTGTAATGTTACACCAAAATTACAGTTCACTGTATATCACAGAGATACTAACCTTTTACCAGTGAACAGTTTTTAGAACTACTGTGCTAAAACTACATCTGGTAAGTGGTGAAAATGTGTGAGTGGAAATATCTTTAACTCTTATTTTACTCCCATTGAGTGGTTGTGTTATTCTTGTCCAGTAGGAAGTTGTGAAGGAGGAAACAAGGAATCAATGGCACTTTAAGATTGTAATAAAGTCATTTGTTTCTTAATGTCCATTTCTTTAACTCAGATGCAGTGGTGCGCGATGACATGAACAACTACATTAGCCAATACTACAGTGAGGCCAGCAGCGGTAAGTGACTATTACAGAAGAGATATTAGTTCTCATCCAGCACCCTGTCTTCTTTTCAAAATGTTTAACAACTAAAAATGTAAGAAGTGTGGCATGCACACCCATAAGTAAAATCCCATTTAAACAATTGTGTTATTATGTCACCTACTTGGTAAACAACAGTCCAGAGGTGTGTAATTGAATTGCAGTTTAAATGCAGATGTTCTGTGAAGGGCTCAGATGTTTGTTAGAGGACAGAAGTGAACAAACATCACCTGAACAAGAAAGTAGAACAGATGCTTCTCTAGTTTTCTGTAAGTGGAGAAGTTGGAGTCCAACAATTTTATAAAACTAAACAAAAATACATATTAGAAATAATAATCTCTCAGCTCTTTTCCACTAACTGTTTACAAAGCCCTTCATCTTATTGTTATCTATGGACTGTTTGTAGCAATGGACAGGAAAAGTAGAGTTAATGAAAATCTCAGTTTGCGTTTTATGTGTTTGAACACTTCTGAATCTCTCTCAGTCACTGTAAAGCCCTGTGTGGTTTTAGATCTGTGAAAGGTGCTAAAGTTTGCTAAATAAAATACATTTTACTGCTTTGCAGATGTAAGACACACACAAAAAAGAGAGAAGCAAGTTTTCAATTCAGTTTATTTATATAGTGCTAACTCTCAACAACGTCGTCTCAAGGCACTTTACAAAAAATCTTTTCAATTGAATCACAAATACATTCCAGTTGGTCCTATTTATCAGGTACTACAGTGTGTTCAATTAGTTATTCTAATAGGTCAAAAAGTTTATATCTAAGAAAATCCAGCAGATTGCCATGTGCTTTATAAAGTTTTATAATGAACTGGCTAACTTATTTTAAAATATGATCATTTCTTCATCTATATGTTGCTTTTTTCCAAATCTTTATCAAGATGCTGGAGCGTCTGGCATAGGGGCCCGGGTCATCACCACGGCAGCCATTGACGTCCACCTTCCTAACAGCACCAACTCCATCCAGTCTAATCCAATGCTTGCCATGCAGCGGGTTGGCAGCGCTGTGAGCGACGCTTCCACCAGCATATCACAGTCCAGCGGCAGCCTGACGGTCCGGCCTCCCAGCCTGAGCAGCCACACCCCGGGTTCATCGCTGACAGACTGCAGCAGCAGCGCAGCACAGGACGCCAGCCTGAGCTCGCGTCGATGCTGCCCCGCTTCCTTCTCAGGCCAGGACCCCTGCAAGAACCCCAGTGCTGTGGTGCAGGAGCTGCTCTCCTCCCTCTCAGAAGACTCTTGTCTCGCTCAGAAGGGCCTGGCGGTGGACCCCATCAACCTTAAGCTTCCCAGCCCCACCGGCTCGGAAAACGGCAGCCCTGAGCTGGACAACAGAATAAACCTGTTCAATCGCAGGAACCAGGAGGAGAGACGAGGCCGGGGCAGAGGGTGTGTCCTGCTGCAGACCAAGCCACTGATCCACCTGCAGGGCAGCACCACTGAGCCGTCTCTGGAGGAAAAGTACAGACTTCTGGGCCCCGCCGACTCACCTCTGGGGCACATGCCTGACACTTAAGCTACATTTACACAGAAACAGAAGCTTTTCATTTACTTTTTACTGCCATCCTGTTTGGCACACGTCTAACCTTTTCTGACAGGTCGATCCTCTTGAGAGGAGCCACATAAGAGTCAAAAAATGGGTTTTTATCTTTTGCTCGTTAAAGCCAAGCCTATTCAAACTAAGCTTGAGTTGCAGCTTCCAGCTAACTCTGATGCTCCTTCGAAATAAAAAAAAAAGAGAGAGCTTTTCGTCAAGACCCTTTGTAAGTCTCATAAAACTTTTAAAAGTTTCCTTTTAAAGGTTTTTTGAATAAAAAAAAAGTACCCAGGTATAGCACAACAGAGCCTAAAACACCATGGTCACAGGGAATCTAATGTGTCCTTGGACACGTTCATTATCAGGAATTCTCACTTTGCAGAGGTCAGAAATGCACTGAACTTCACAAGAATTAAAACCAGCAAAGGGTCACTCAAGCCTATACTGAACGATAAAGAAAAAGAAAATGCTGAAGAAATTTCAAGCAATTGAACAAATGTTTTCAATTGCAGTTTCTTTTTTTTTTTGTTTTCTTTTGTTTGTACTATTAATTGTAAATGTTGCTCAAGCTGTTGTCTGTTCAAACAGTTACAGGGTATGCAAGACAGGATGGACTTTTCAAACAGCCAATTGTTTTCGACTTTGACTTTTTGCTTTCCTTTTGTTTGATTTTTGAACCCATGGACCAGGAATGAAAGCTGCCTCATTGGCATTTTTGTCTTCGCAGAAACCTTAGCGAGGGGAACGAAACTAAAAGTTACCTGAATGGTCTCTTCACACGAAACTAGACCAGAGTGCTTGTAGCATGAACCTTTAAACGAGACGTGCCAGAAATGGCGATCAAATTCTTTGCACTTTAACGTTTACTGACACTTTTGTAACCTTGATACGAACAAAGTTGTTGCCAATTACAGGTGTTGTTCTTTGAAGGAAAACAGCAACAAAAATAAAAGTTCTTATTTCCTTATCTGCTCTTAGAGCTGTCTGACTCCTGGAAATCCACAGACACTCAACACTGCACCGCACCACACACACAGCCTCTCAGCATCATCTTCTTTATTGCATGCGGTTCTGAAATTGCTAAATTATTTAAGGTTATTAACATTAGACTTGTCACAACAGCGCCTAATTGGTGAAGCCAATGGGACAGAGCCGTGACAAGAATCATCTTCTCCTTAATTATCGTCTCATATCATTAATTCAGAAGATAAACTGCTGTACCATTTTGCTTCTTGTCACATGTTTACAAGTATCCAGATTTTTTTTTTAATTCTTAATATCGACTGGTATGTTGTAATAAACGTTCCAAATTTTCTTTACTGTTAATTTCAAGGATTATGACTTACTGCTAATGAAAACCCAAATTAAATTTCTCATAAAAATGGTCTGATAAAAATTATTTTAAAAGCAGAAATAAAGATTCAGATAGCTTAATTAATTCTAATGGAAAATTTACTTATGGACTGCCAGTTCATACATTCACCTCTAACATGGATCCACAAGCAAAAAGCCTTAATCATGTCAGCTCACTGGAATATCTGTACATGTACTTTACAGTATATGAACACATGGAGGCAGCCAGCCTCCATGTGTTAAGGAAACCCAGGTTATTACTGACTGCAGGTAAGTCTTCTGTCTTTCATTCTCCTCTTAACAGTAACCCATCCGTTTTCGGTGTGGGATTACAATGCATTTTCTAAAACTTTGTCCAGAGTATGCGCAAACCATTTGATAAGATCGTGCATCAATTTGGCTTACAAAGACAACAAGCCACGTCGGCTGTCATGGTGTCAGTAAATAAATAATGATCTGCTTGGCTGTTGAGCCACACAAAGGAATCCTGTTGAACATGGGTGCCAAACTCTGGTTCGCGATGTGTCTCGCAGCTGCCATTGCATTAATGCCTGAAGTGAAAGTGGGCTATCTCTGAACTAAATCATCCGGCCGTGTAAGAAAGGAGATAAATCAGATGGTTTCACCCTGAGCCACACAGACAGGATGCTATTTGCCACAAAGGGTGCTAATGCTGCACTGCTTCCACAGTAAAAAAAAACAAACAAAGCTAGCACATGTCTTTACTTCCAGTTTACCCATTTGATTTATATTGATAGATAGATTATCTGGAAGTTGGATCCAAGTGTTCAGTTTTGACAGAAAAGGACACCCACACAAACCTTTAGGAGAAACTCCAAGGAGTAAATTGCTTTTGGGACCTCTCCAGTAAAATTAGAGGTGCAGTGCTTGTCACTCTCACTGGAAGAAAGTGAATTAAGATTGACCATTAGATTCTTAATAATTCAAATGTTTTAATAATGGCTCAGAGGGAGTCACTTTGATGGCATTAACATTACATGATCACTCTTTTAATTTTGATTAGTTGAGGGACACCAATGGCCTGCAAGATTAGGTTTTTATTCACTAACTTGAGCATAAGGCTGAAGTACAAATAAGTAAAAGCTTATTGTTACAGGGTTTTCATAAATGAGTTCCCAAATTCTGAAAAGAGACATCAGTACATATGTTCTTCTCTTAAGTGGTGAGTTATATTCTTAAATCACAAAATTATTAATATTTTTAGAATTTTTTTCTGGTCAGAGCACTGTGTTTCTTGTTTTTGCTTTGATGCTTATGAGATCTATACATGTAAAGATAAACAGTTTTTATTCTAAATTTTAAAATATAGATGTTAGAAAACTGTTAGAAATCAATGGTTTCGCAGAATGATATAAAAGTTTCTGATTTATGTCAGAAACACCAGTGGTCATGTTCATATGTGTAATTTTAAATGTCAGTAGTGCACAGCATATTGGCACCAAGCAGCAGGGTGTACCGTATATAAGAAAAGTCTAATTGAGAACAAACAGATGTGGGGTATATGACTGCGTCTCTGCTTCATTCTGACAGATTCAGAACACATCTCACGCAAGACACTCCTCCAACGGGCTCTAACGCAGGAGAAAAATACAGATAAATTATACATGACTTTTTAAAAAGCTTCTCAGGTTCTCTTTTTGAAACATTCTTCTTAAGTGGAAAAAAGTCGCTCTAGAGACTGTTGTCATAGCTACAGAGGACTTTTTCTTTTTTTTTCCACATTTCTTTAAAACAGTTTTCATCTGTGTCCCCTCAGACCTGTTTTCTCTTCATGAGTAGAAGTGGGTCAGCTTAAAAAAAATGAAATAAAAGAACTAGAAACACAGAGTGACCAAACTAAATCACTTCACTCCTCTGGGAGGACATTATTAATTATTTAGTCAGTTTGTTCTCTAAACTTCACAAAAGAATAAGGTCTGAAACAAGTGTGTGAATCTGATTTGACTGCCCACATTTTTCCCAGTATAAAAGGCCAACAACTAATTTACATCTTTAATGGCTTCTGCATAATCAGACAAGAAGTAGACGGAGATAGTTAGTCAGGTGACAAACATGATAACACAACTGACTTATTCCCATAGTTAAAGGAATACTATATGCACCATTAAGACAACACAGTGAAGATCAACATTAATTTATCAATCATCTAAAAAATGCAGCAATCCATGACTGGCCTGAGAAGAAATAAGTAGTAAGCATTTCTTTGTTGGGAGTATTCTTTTTCAGAAATTAGGTTTCAGAGTTCAGACAGTATTTAAGCCGACATGAACATGTTTTGGTTTGATTTTAATTTTGAGATATGCATTCATCTGTTCTTTCTATCTGATATGCTCAAGAAAACCAAATTAAATCTTTTGTTTTCTGATAACCAAAGATTTAATTTGGATAACCAAATTAAAGATTTAATTTAATTTGGATAACCAAATTAAATCTTTGGTTATCAGAAAACAAAAGATTTAATTTGGTTATCAGGGCTGATAACATCAGTTATCAGTGCTGAATAATTCAGTCAAGGTTTAATCTGTTTTAAAAGGTTATTTTTATGTTTGCCAAAATCTTGCTGCCAAAACATGTTTTGCTCTTTTTAGTGCAGAATAATCAAATTCAGCTCTGACTAGTCTATGCGTTTCATATTTTAAGCTACAGATGACTAAAAGTTGTCCAGATTTCATAAAAAAAGTGAAATTCTTTAGTCAGAGCAAACAGAAACCAACTTTGTTATCCTCAGTCTTCTTAAAGTGCTTACATTATTCGTCTGATCAAAACTACATGTTACTCTCACCCAATGGGCTCACAGCAGGAGAAAACAAGATAGAAATCATGCCGTACCTAATGGTTTGTCACCCTGGGCAGTAAACCATATTGTCCATAATAAAATACCTGAAAAAGACTGTAAATAACCTCATGAATGTCTTATTACTTCTTTTCTAACTTCCTGCATCAGCTAAGTGTGCTACAGTGCTACCAGGCTAGCCTCTATGCACAAAAAAACCTAATCAAAAGTAGAATACATGTAAAATATTTCATTCATAAAAAGAAGGAAATGTGAATATGCAAATGCTGTATTAGATGTCTTGTTGTAGTTTTTCACTTGCCAAATGATTTTCTGTGTTACACACCAGGTATTTAGCAGTATCTGTCTTCATGGGGTTTGATTTGGCCTTCTTGATCTTGTAGTCTTCAGCTTAGCCTCGGCTAAATCACAATCACTGTCCTGGCCAGAGCTCAGGGTGTCTGCTGGCGCGTGCTGGGGCCCTGGAACATTTCCATCTGGTCTCTGGGGAGACACACATCAATTGCTCTCAGCTAAATGCACTCACATATGAATATTTCAGTACAATTTAATGTTTCAGCTACAGCCCCAAAGGAGCAGAGCATCAATTTGTGAACACAGTTCTCCTGGAGTTAAAAGCCAGGCCGAATAATACAGTATGAAAGGCGCTGTCAATCTAGAGTGAAAAAAAAAAAAAAAAATCACTCAAGGGGGAAAAAGAAAGCCCTCTTACCTTCAGCATCAGGCTGCTCACAAACAGCTTTTTAACGTTTCCTCTGGAAAGATGAAGCAGACTGAAGCAGCAGCAGACAGATGCTGCTTCACTGCGGTCTGTAGTTGACTTTTCAGACCAGGTCTGTTTCCCTGCAGCTCTGGCTGACTGCCATTTGGTCTCAACATGCACCAACCAGCACACAGCTGGTGAGCAGGTCAGGGAGTTGTGCACCTGCTGTCCTGTTGATAAAATGCCCCAAAGTGATGCTGAAACCTCTTCCAGGTGTGAGAACATGAGTGCCTCACAAAACAAGCAGGTCACGAGACAAATCAGGTTCATCAGCTGGTCAGTAAACAGCAGAGAGCATACTACATTAATCCCCATAATTGACCGCCATTAGGACAAACCAAATTATTTAGAATAATTAAACATTTTTCGTCAAAAAGGTTAAATGAACCATATACCTAACACTGCTCCTATGTAAAATCCCAAACTATCATGTCAAACATGGAGCCCAAATTTTAGAGGATCAAAATCAAAAACGTTTGTTCAAAATCAAAAATACTTTATTGATCCCAAAGGGACATTAAATGTTGTAACACATTAATTCAAAGTCTTCTTGTACACGGCGATGGCTGTTGGCAAGAAAGATCTCTTGTAGCGGTCTGTATTACAGTGAATTTGAAGAAGCCTCTGACTGAAGAAACTCTGCCAAACCATCAGACAACCACCAACATTGTGCCTTTCCCTGTGATGCTCAATTTCTGGAAATCTGTGTTTGTTTTATGAGCGATGTTACAGGACATACACATTTCACGTGTCAATCCAGTTCAGAAAATATTTCATCTACTTCATTTTTTCATTTGTGAATGTATTTTGCTTGGAAATAATATCGATATATTGGAGAGACCAAACTAGATTCCTGAATTGGATATTTTACGCTGCAAATTGAGCGAAGGACCATGGTACACGCAAGGGAAGCTTTTCAACCTCATATATTTGATATAACATCAAAATACCAGTGGAAAAATACAAAAGGCTAATCAAAATTATAAGAAGAATTTAATGGTTCTAATGCAAATAAACATTTTTAGGGTATAAATATTTTTTGCAACATACTAATTTTAACATGCCATAAAACATTTACATTGTTTTATTATCTTAGCAGCAATGCCTGTCTCATTTTCTATAAGAAAAACAAGCAAACAAAAAACCCTTTTTGGCTGACTGAAAACAATCTTACATCTAATCTACCAGGGGAAAGAATAATACTGACCCTGCCTGCAACTCCACCTACCTGGAAACAAACTGCATGTTAAAATACAATATACTAAGAAAATTGAACAAACTACCTTCTATTAGAGAAATATCTCAGATTTATTTTACAAACAGCAAGTTGCTTAGCAGAGTATAGATGTCAAAAATAATGAAGGTAATTGTTTTGACTAATCTAAACAGAAATCCTTTCCCATCATTTAAGTGACACAGCCGTCCGTTAATGGTGCTGAAAAGCAACAAGGTGTTGATGAGAGCATCTAACAGTAAAATACAAGATGCATATTTGTAAAGTAAAACAGGCAGCTGACAGTTACACTAAGAAGGTAATAACGGTGCAGGTTATTCAGCCTAACAATGCAACGCTGCCCTGAGGCGCCAATCAAAAATTAATTCTAATTATCACGTGAATAGTGCATTAACTCTGAAGAATTATGAATTATAAATTTGCAACATGGTTCCCCTCTCAGTGCGGACTTGCTCGCATGTGGATGTGATTTCTTGTTTCCAGAAGACTAGTCACACAATAAATAAGTGTGAGGGGAAACCTGACATAACTTTGACATTGAAAACAACTTGTGAAATGTATCAAAATTATGTTAAAAACTGAATATTTCATCTTTGAATGCAGAAATTATTTCAGAAAATGACTACCTTTTTTAAAAAAATCTTTGTAAGTTTTTGCTGAGTCTGGACATCAAGATTGGCCGCAATGCACTTAAAGACAAGTTAATGTTGGTTCCGGTAAATTATTCAGCATCTTTAAACAACTCATTAACTACCTTTCAGGAATGTAGCGTAAATGTCTTGAAGTCAGCAGAAAAGCCAAAAATGACTTATGTAAGCATAAAAAAATTTAAGGATGGCCCTATTAAATAAAATTGACATAGTGAAGATTTTTTATTCCACATTAATCTCATATTGTGAGTTGTTGGGGTTTTGTAGCCTTAGAAAATATACGATTTTCCATATGTATTTATTTAATTTATGATTATTATAATTTACTGACTGAAAGTCCAAAATTGAGTTTTATATAAAATAAAAATATTAAAGAACATCAATAAAAACTGATTATAAACACCAAAATATGTAAAAACTGAAAATGTTCTGTACAGTACATCACCCAATACTTGCTCACATCTCATTTTATATGAATCACTTCAGCATGGCTAGAAGGTAAGCAGCCTTTGGTTCACCATAAATTAAACTAAATCTCCATTTGTGCTTCTCATCCTACACCATATCTGAATTAAATCTGCTCAGAAAAGAGCTTCCTAAAAATAGTATTTGATGATCATTATAACTGAAAGCAACAAACACCAACAATTTGATAATTTTCACATTTCATTAGCATCTTTTAATAAAGGACAGAATAAAAAAAACTGTATAGGTTCTCTAAAATAGACAATATGAAATGGTTACTTATATGTGTGGACAAAACCCTGATGCCAGTCACACACACACTGGCACAACTCCAACTGAATCAACCTTTGGGACTCAGAAGGGATGGCCATAGTGAATTATTTCTGACAATAGAAGGAAAGCAAAACTGAACAATTGTGAGACAACAAGTCACAAAGAAAACAAATTTTGCCCTTGAATGCCCAGTTGAATTCCAAACAGGCGTATTTGGCTCCTGCCAAAGTTTAAGTGGATGAGTTCAGTCACACATATATATTTCATGAGGTTAATGGGCCCAATCAAGCTGTGATTACAGATTCTTCTGGGAGCCTGTCATGCCAGGACTGCATACCGGGGTGACTGGGTC
This sequence comes from Brachyrhaphis roseni, assembly GCA_903066815.1. NCBI lineage: Eukaryota > Metazoa > Chordata > Actinopteri > Cyprinodontiformes > Poeciliidae > Brachyrhaphis > Brachyrhaphis roseni. The sequence goes on from CAEFZY010049793.1 coordinate 17,450, forward strand.
ACATCTAAACACCATAAACACAAACAAGAACCAATAATGTCCTGTCAAAGAATGTAGACAATATTCTTCAAAGATAAACCACTGACCAACGAAAGAAATGAAACACAGAACTCACACAGCAATTCAACCTTTATCAACTTTTGTTTTCTTCCTTTGGGTACACACTGATGGCAATATTAATTTATAATACATCATGCATATGTAAACAGAAATATTATGGCTTGGCCCAGAGATTCATTGAATGATTGATGTACAAGGCATTTCTGTCTGCTTACATTACTTGCTCTGTTCATCCCAACAAGAGGATCACTGCCACATGTACAGACAGAATTTGGCCCCATATACAAATTCGGTTGTATTGCCAGTGAGAAAAACTTTGTTAAATAAACAAAAATGCATTAATATAAAATCTAAATCTGATTATCATCTCCAGATTTTTGTTGAAGCTACAAAGCACATTGCAAAAGCATACTCATTTTTAACACTTGGTCAATTTACAGTTGGAAACTATAAACAATCACAAAGTGATGCATAATTGTGAAGTGGAAGAAAAACTTTTTAAAAACATTATAACACGCATTTGTTCCCAGCCAATTTTATTCTATATATAATTTGGTGCAATCTAGAGTTCAGAAGTCACATGATTATGGTTTATTCTCAGTAAGTCTGTAAAGGCTTCAGAGGTTTGTTAGAGAGTATAGAGGATCAAACAAAAAAAAATCACAAAGGCCAAGAAACACATCACAGACATTGTGGACAATGCTACAGAGAGATTTAAAGCAGGGTTAGGTAATGAAAAAACCCACAAGACATCAACATCTCACAGAATACTATCTAACTTATTCCTCAACTGAAACTGTGAAAAGTGTAGCACAACAGCAAACCCTCCAAGAAATGGCTACCAATCTAAACTGACAGTCCTGGTAGGGAGAGCATTCATTTGAGAAGCAAACAAGACGACAGCCAAAGATGAGACCAAAATGGAACTTCATAGGTTATATGACATATCCCATGAGTGGCAGAAAATAAACACTGCAGGCACACCATCCATCCTCATGGTAAAACATGGGAGAGTCTGCATGTCTGTTTTCAGCAGGAACAGAACAGGTGCCTGGTGACTCCACACTTCGTCTCTTTCACTCAAAACTCAGCAGTCTGCCCACCCTTCAGTCAACGGGTTGTAGTTCTCACTTCACCCCAGTAGATGGCCTCGTTCTCGAATGGATGACGACTCGGGATTAAAAGGAGGATCACTGATGTATGTCCGCTAATCTGTTGGATTTATGTCTAAACAGAGACCAAAAGTATGGCCTGCTATGCTTAAGTAGATATTTTAATGAGAAGACCAAAGCTGAAGTGTCTCTTTGCCCTATGTCATGCAAGGCTTCGGAAACTCTTAATGAAATATGACTTGTTTTTATACATTGTTTATTCTTAAATACCGCTAGAAATTTTGTTTGTATTTTACAAGACAAATTGGGGAACATCTTTATCATGAAAAATTGTGATTTCCTGCTAGTACGTGAGGCTTATCAACACCTAAAAAATAAAGTAGATTAACTTAATCTAAATAAATATATTTTATTTAAATACCACAGATTGAAAACTTATATTGATAACACAATTTGATTATTTTGTTCAAAACAAATGATCTTCTAATGGAACTTATGTCACTAAACTAACATCCTTATCAACAGTGCTGGGTATTAAACCACTGAACTGTATCTGCAACAAAGATAACATATCAACATCTGCAATCTTGGGCTTCCATTCATGTCACGATTATTATTATAATTTTTTTAATGCTTCTCCCCAAAGCCGCCTGCTTGCTGAAGAGGCGCAAAAGAGGGATTGGAGAGCTCGGCGTTGACGCGGTGACGTCATACGAGTAGCGTGTGGGGACCTTGTAGCCTCTTCGGCCTCCCTCTCCAGTCCGGAGAGACACAAGTTATCTGGGAGGCAGCCGAAGGGCCGGCGATCTTTCCCCATCTTTTCTGCGTCGAGCTCACTCCCCTTCATCCGTCCTGTATGGTGGATATTATTTTCAGCTCTTCTTTCTTGGGTGATATGGGGGATCATTCCAAAAGTAAGTACGCCGAGTTGCTCCGTGCTCTTTTCAAGCAGGAAGATTTAGAGTCCCGATGCAGCACCAGCTGCAGCATTAGATCGGTGAACAAACGGGTCAGAAACGCTAATATTCAGCAACGAGTCAATTAAGAGAGCAATTATCCTCACATTGCACTGCTGCACGGGATTATTTCTGTTATATGACTTCGGTGGAGATTTTAATAAGCAACACATGTCAGGTTTTTTTATTGAATGGAAAATGCCCAAATCTACCAGTTGTTACATAACATTGAGTTTCATCTTCATTAGAAAAAAAAAGAGAAAAAATCTGCCAAAAGAAACAATTTTTTATTTTTTTTTAAATAAAAATAAAACAACGCTAAAGGATTTTTGGGTGTTAATTCGACTGTGCATACAACGTTGCGTTGACAAAGCTGTGGCCTCTTCGCAGAGAAGTCAGGATTCGCGATGTGTGTAGGATGTGGAAGCCAGATCCATGACCAGTACATACTGAGAGTTTCCCCCGACCTGGAGTGGCATGCTGCCTGCCTGAAGTGCGCGGAGTGCAGCCAGTACCTGGATGAGACCTGCACTTGTTTCGTCCGGGACGGGAAAACTTATTGCAAAAGAGATTATGTAAGGTAGGAGTTTTTTTTTTTTTTTAAAGTTCCCCTCAGGATTACTCAGGTTGTCAGAAATGTGGTGTATAAATTAAATATCATTATAGGAAGGATCTCCTAAAAAAAAAAAAAAAAAAAAAAATCAGAGTAGAAACAACTAGAGGGAAATAAAAAATCATACACAACGGCTAGTTAGTGTCAGATAAAAAGATTTCAAACATTTTCTTATTTCAAATAAATTATATGTAGCCTATATATATCTTTTAATTCCCCCCAACACTTTACAATATTGTCTAAACAGCTGCAAATTTCGCAGGCTGTTTGGGATAAAATGCGCCAAATGCAACCTGGGGTTCAGCAGCAGCGACTTGGTGATGAGAGCCCGGGATAACGTGTACCACATCGAATGCTTTCGGTGCTCGGTGTGCAGCAGGCAGCTGCTGCCGGGGGACGAGTTCTCCCTGCGGGAAGAGGAGCTGCTGTGCCGGGCGGACCACAGCCTGCTGATGGAGAGGAGTTCTGCGGGAAGCCCCATCAGTCCCGGACACGTCCACTCCAACAGACCGCTGCACCTGGCAGGTGCGAATTTATTATTATTATTATCATTATTATATGGAATAGCTGATTTTTAAAAAAATATTCTGTAGACTTTTAATTTAAAAACAGCTAAAATAAAATGTGTACACATTTTTCTAGGGTTCCACTCAAGATTTGTATTAATATTTTTTGGCTCAGGTCGCGCAATCAAAATGTGTGTTTATGCATGTGTAAGTAAATTGGTGCTGTGACCTTTTCCGTAGGCCAACTTTATAATTGATCTCATTAGCAGTAACCTGCTCTGTTGCCAGTATCTAAATAATCTGGGACTTGAGTCGCGGCCATGTCTAAGCGTCTTTCTGCGTGTGTGGGTCTTTGTGCTCGTGAGGAAAATCACTCCACCAAAATAAAGACATATGTAAATAAAGATGACATTCTTTCTGCGGGTGTTCGGAGACAGGTCTCAGAGGGAACCTCAAACTAGATTGAGTTTTTTTTTTTTCATATTTAAAGGGGAACGTCTGTTTTTCGTGACAAAAAATATTCCCTTTTACTCAGCGAATCAAGTTATGTTTGAAGTCGTGTACAGACACTACTCTGCATTTACAAATGCTTTTTTAAAATTATTTATTTGATTAATATTATTGTTATTTTTCATATCTGGAATGATTTGACTCTCTTGATTGTCATTTAGGTAGAATTTCTCACTATTTAGGGAAACTCTACATTTATTTTTTCATTATTTTCCAAATAAGAAATGTCCCTCAGCGGAACATTCCGATTCAGGGCAAAAACTGCTGGGGTTAATGTGAGCTCTGTATCTGTGAACTAACATTTGAAGCCTTGCAGTCTGTGAACCCCCGTTTTTTTTTTGTTCCTCTTCTCCGTCCTCAGCAGATCCCGTGGCGGTTCGGCAGGCTCCACATCGGAACCACGTCCACAAACAGTCGGAGAAGACGACGCGGGTGCGGACGGTGCTGAACGAGAAGCAGCTGCACACGCTGAGGACTTGCTACAACGCGAACCCGAGGCCGGACGCGCTGATGAAGGAGCAGCTGGTGGAGATGACCGGCCTCAGCCCCAGAGTGATCCGGGTCTGGTTCCAGAACAAGCGCTGCAAGGACAAGAAGAAGTCGATCCTCATGAAGCAGCTCCAGCAGCAGCAACACAGTGATAAGACTGTAAGCATCTTCGTAAGTTTGGCCGCTCGATTCCTCTTTAAAGCACTTTTTTTTTTTTTTTGGCTTTTAGTTCACGCTTAAGTTATTTGTTTTGTGAATGTTTGTGTCTTATTGTGCTTTTGGTTTTATTTGGTGGGACTTCTTTATTTTTTTGTGAGATATATATATATATATATATTTTGATATATGATATAAAATATATTTTTTTTTTGTGATATAGCCTATATCACAAAAAAACAAAAAAATTTGAACATTTCATTTTTGGTACATACATAGGGTGGGATGACAACATTTTGTCGTAAAATAATTATCACAAAAGAAATGTGAAATTAAAAACATATCAGCTTTTTTCCTGAATTTTGCTTATTTATTTATTTTTTTAGACAGGGCCGGCCCAGGTTTTTACGGGGCCCTTAGCAGAATAAGTGGACCCACTTAACGTTTTTGTGGGAACAACTTATTTGCATTGCTCATGTTTGATTGTTTTACTCAGCTGAACTAAATACAACTCGTACATTTAACTAGTGAGTCCATGAGTTTATTAAGTCAAATGTATGTCAAAATGATTTTGCTTGAAAAATCCTGCATGCAATTTCAGTCTTGAACGTTGTATTTATACACATACTTTGTGTATATATATATATTTTAGATTTGTCATGTATTGAACAATATTTATCCTCCCGATCTAAACAGCAATGCACTTTTTTTTGTTATTTCTGCCAGTCTGCTCATTGAACCCGTGAATAAACACAGTTCCGTTTCTCTAGTTTACTAATCTGGTCTAGCAAATTTGTTTAGTGGAGAAGCTTTAGTTCATGCCCAAATTTAATTCAAAATGTACAAGCTCCCTGTGACCCTATAGCTCAGACACAAACTGTACACTTTTAGCCCTTTGGTGGTTCCTCCAGGACATGCTTACATATCAGCATGGCTGTTGTGGGAGAATCAAGAAAAAAAACCCCCCAAAAAACGATGAAATTTAATTCAAGATTTCCCCTCAGAACTTGCAAGGCCTCACAGGAACGCCTCTTGTTGCTGGAAGTCCTATACGGCATGAAAGCACTGTGCAGGGGAACCCGGTGGAGGTTCAGACCTACCAGCCTCCGTGGAAAGCGCTGAGTGAATTCGCTCTGCAGAGTGACCTGGACCAACCAGCTTTTCAGCAACTGGTACGTGACATAGCAGTCTATTTATCACTTTAAAAGCACAAAGCTGAAGGTATTTCCACAAGGTGAAACATGGTGGTGGTAGAGTCATGCTGTGGGGAATGTAATCTGATCTGTAGCTTAGAGTCTATACATGCAGAAATAATAATAATTAATAATAAATAATAATAACAATAATAATGCCGTTTTCAACATAAAACCCCGTAAATCTGACTCTGTGTTTCCTCCTCTTCAGGTGTCTTTCTCTGAATCGGGCTCTCTTGGAAACTCTTCGGGCAGCGATGTGACATCGTTGTCCTCTCAGCTACCGGACACCCCGAACAGTATGGTACCCAGCCCGGTGGAGACGTGAGACCCAACGGTGGTCTGTGACCATCACTACTGCTGCCACCTCCTTCTCCTCCTGCAAGGACAATTTGCAGCATGATCCTGCCCCCCTCCGTTCCTTCCAGGCTCCCCACCTCCACACCCACTTCCACCCCTGCATGTGACCAGCTCATCACATCGCCCGTCGAGAGGAGACTCTTTGCTTTCTTTTTTTTTTCCTATACCGTGGAGGAGGTGGAACAAAGAGAGCACCGATTGACTTATTTTGTTTGTTTTTATGAGACCTCGTTGACAAAAGAAAAATAAAGAAAACTAAGAACAGTTGATGCATGACTCTTCATATGGAGAACAAAGATGTACAGAAGACTTCCCAGTGGATATATACAACAAATCTTCCCTCAGAAAAAAAAAAAAAAATCACAAGCTACTGGATCATTTCCATGTTACAGCAGAGAAACGTTCTGCATTTTCAGTGTGATCATATTGTGTCTTGTTTCTTCAACATGAGAATTTTTTGATACCTTACTTGTGAGTCCACTTGACTCTTTGTCTTAAGGTCAGAGCATGATATTCTGCAAAAGTATTCGTGGTGTAAAATACTTTATCTTGAAGGGCCGGTTGTTTGAGCTCAAAGAACAAAAAAGTAAATTATTGTTATATTATTTATTGTTAGGAAAGCGATTCGTTAAAGGGAGTATTAACTGATAAGAAGAATAAAAAAAAGATGAATACAAGAGATGTCTTCATGATCTTTGTGCAGGCGACGCTTCCTAACAAGCGTTCATCTTTTCTTTTTCTGTGATTGAATAAAATATCCGTTTTTTATTTTATTTATTTATTTTTTAAAAGACTACATAACTTTTAAAAATTGAAGGTGTAAGCCGTCTGGAGTCAGAAGGAGGAATTTCTTCCGCGCTAACCATGTGGTTTGTCCCGTTCCACCTTATGAACTGGGCCGCTGCCTGAAGGCGATCTACTTCTTGTTATCTCCCCTCTCAATCTCTTAGGTTGTGTGGCAGGAATTAGACAGTGGTCATTTACTATCTCGGGGGCAAGAAAAGCAAAAAGAAAAGAAAAGAAAAAAAGTCTGCTGTAAATCAGCTTTGCTCAGTCTGGTTCCTCTGGTTGAGTCACAAGCCGGTCTAGACAGCGCGCAGGGATCGGCGACCTCTTATCTGGTCCTGGCATCACCTGCAAGCGATACACTGACTAAAGCCACAACAAAACCAAACACCCCCACCATATCACCGCCACCTTGAACACACAGACCCCCGATCGGAGAAGCCCTCCTCGTAAATGTGGGGCGCAGAGAGCGTCGCTTGTCCTTTGCGTTTATTTTTGCTTCCATGAAACTGCATTTTTACGCACGGGTCAGACGGGGTGAGATCGTCGGCTAAATGGACTGACCTTCTTCGACAGAAAAACCACCAAGAATTTAAACGCAATTTATGGATGAAATCTTTATAACACAAAACCGGAGCGTCGTTTGCTATTGTTCTGAAACGACCAAAGTGCGAGGTTGCATTTATAATTCTGGGCAGAAAAACAGGAATAACACAAAGACAACAAATTCAGCTGCATTATACAACTTTTCCCATCGCTGACTCCCAAAGAAGGAAGAAAAAAAAAAAAAAAAAAAAAAAAGCTCAGTTAACGCACCGAATATTTCAGAAAAGCCTTTCCCTCCTCCACTGTTGTTGTTTACAGGATCTAAATTGCATGCTTGAATGACAAAAGGCAGATTATAGATTTGTAACTGAGCTATTTCAAATACAACAAGCAAACAATGCGTGCAGATTAAGATAAGGGAGATAAGTGGGAGGGAAATAACAATAGGCTCTGAGAAAAAGAATGCGAGGCCTATAGTAACAATTCTCTGCAGAAAAATCATTACAGGAGGCCAAATATGATTCCAGGGCGGCTCTTTTTCAGCGTGCGCTGACTGGAACCCGGTTTTTAAAATGAGCATTTCATCTTTTTAAAAGTTGCAACATTAGTGTTGAATTTATTTTTTAACATGCATTTTCAAAACTTTCCCACATGAAAAAAAAAAAAAAAAAAATGAGTACAGTGAGAAAACAACAATAAAGTATTTCGGAAATAAATAATTTAGGTTGTACAAAGGCACAAAAAAAAAAAAATTGTTTAAGAATGGTGGAATAATTTGAAAATCATTTAATAAAATTAATTATTTTGTTTCCCTTTCATTTGTCGTTATCCGCCTTGCTTCTTCCTCGCACTTTCGCTCAGATCAGGGTTCGGGTCATATCAGAGGTATGATCCGTTATCAAGCCTTTAAATGGGCGTTTCCCTCAGTGAGATAAATAAGCTTCAAAATAAACAGCTCAAAGCGCTAAAATGTTCCTTTTGGATCGCACCTCCAGGTTGACAATCCTTCACTGATCTTTCACTTAAAGGGAAAATATTTGGTGTCGCCGCACAGATGGAAATAGTAAATATTAAATGAATCTGACCCGAAACAAAACAATTGCCCTCCCGCCCCCCGGTTAGTCTGCAGGTGTCACGTTGGCATGGGAAGGACCGACAATGATTTAGAGCACGAGTACATTTAGAGGTGTGACGCACTTCTCTGATTCTAATTGGCGGAAGGTGTAATTAGATCAACGACCGCCTACTGCAGGCACAGACTGACGCACAACCTAAACAGCAAAATATTGATATCGTGTTTTACTTAGTTAAATTGTTTCATTGTTTTCCCACGTCTGTTTCTTTCAGCAAATATGGATATATATTTATTGCAGTTTATAATGAACAAATACATTTTAAGACATCGCAAGCTGGTTGGCTTAAATTGACGCAATCACAAATAACGCACAATTATTTCATGTGCGTTTACTTAACTCGTATTTTTTTTATTTTTAGTTTTAGGTGAAGCTAATGAGTTTAAATAATGAATTATTTTTTGGCCCCACACCCAATTTAAAATGCCACGTCAGTAGTCTCTTCTGCTTATAAAATCATGTACTGATCACACGTCAAGACCAGTTTTCTGCGGTTAATGTATCTATTGATAACATTTCTGTAGGAGTGGAGGTGTTGATAAAACGCAAGATTATTGCTTATGAATAATAATTATCACACCAATAACAACAACAATAATAATAATAATAATAATAATAATAATAATAATAATAATAACTTAGGAATACATTTTTGATTTATGGGAAACCTGAAGAAAATGTCTGAAAGCATCAGACTTAGTTCATGAATATACATTTTATTTTTCTGCTATGTACTAATTAAAATGTATTATTATTATTATTATTAATAAATAATAATAATAATAATAATAATAACAACAACAACAATAATAATAAAAATAATGATAATAATATCATATTATATAAAACAACAACAAAGCAAACCAAAAAACCAGGACTGTGTGACTGTCTCCACATCCATTCCTGCCGTGACCTTGCCTCTCCACATCGGGGGCCACCGGCTGAGGAACAACTGGGACAAAGTTGCAGTCCAAGCCTCTCAGGGGAAAAGTTCTGACAGCTTGATTTAATGCAGAAACTGAGTTGGGAGATTTTTCTTTTCTGGAATAGTGGGTGAGAAACAAGCAAAATGAGCTCGTGTGAAGAGAAAGTGACAAAACAATGAGTGAACTGACACCCCCAGAATCCTGGCTGAAATCAAAGCATAAATAAGTCGGTCTGAAAAAGCAAGCTGTGTTTGAATTTTCTCCACGTTTCTGCTTGCTGATTTCTTAATAAACACTTTCACATGCGAACGGTTCAAGGAAATAAGACACTATTTATTATCTCTGATCTATATTCTCCTTGTTTTACATCGCCTGTGTTTTTTCCAGTGTGATGTACTTAAAGGTTTTGGACATTATCAGGTGTTTAAAGTAGGAAATTTAGGGGTAAATGTATCTCAGACAAGTAACAGTCGATTAAACATCTAAGTGATGAGAATTTCCTCATCTTTAGGCTGCACTGATAATAAAACGGCACAGTCAACATTTGTGTGTGTGTGCGTGCGGGCGGGGGTGTGTGTGTGCGTGTGTGTGTGTGTGCTACCTTGCCACTTGTTCACTATTGATCCTTAGAAATGAATGCTGCTTTTATGGGAAGCTGACATGATGAATAAATATCCAGATATTATCCTTTAAACTTTTTAAAGCACTAAAGCCAGCAGGGCAAAAGCTTCCTGGAAAGTGTAATGTGAAATAAAATCCATTTTATGTGTTTGTGTATGTGGGATATTTTGACCATTAAGTTTGTATTATTATTATTATTATTATTATTATTGTGATTTTAAAGAGCTGACAACAAAATAATCATACAATGGAGCCAAAATATCTACATTGTTGTTCTTTTAGGTATACCAGTATAAATAACTTCTAAAGTTTTCCCAAATTTAGGAATACAAATAAATCCGTTTAGAGGAAAGAACTGAAAAATGAAAAAAGCATCTGTACTAACCCGGTTGATAAAATGTGCACACATTTAACGGCTACTTTGTGGAAAAAACTTTAAATTTCAGTCTTTGGTCTTAGCATGCCATATATTTACTTTGCAAAATTTGCAAAAGATTTTATCAGATTGTGAGGACTTTTTATGTCTTCAGGTGACCCTTTGGGAGATTCTGTTACTTCTCTTCAAGCAAAGTCATTATTCTATTAATATTTTTTTAATCCAATGTAGCATTGAAAAACTAAATCATGGTTTATTATCTGCTATCTGGGATACACACACAGAGTTGGAGTCAAAACTGGCTACTATTTGACTCCAAGAAAGAAATTATAAATTTATAATTTATAATTATAAATTATAATGGAAGAAACTATAAATTTATAATTTCTTCCACTCAGGAAAAATTCCAAGATCCATGTGAAGAAAAGTAACCCCACAGCATGATCCTGCCATTACCGTGTGAATCTGATGTTCTCTCTTGAGATGCTGGGTGTTAATTCTTGTTCCTTCAGACCATACACACTTTCTTCTAAATGGTACTTAATGGTACTTCTCGTGTCTGATTTTTTTCTTTGTAAGGAAAGGCACATGCTTTGTACATTTTTGCTTTACTCCTTATATGTTGAAAGTCATCAGTAGCTACTTAGCAGAAATTGTTTCAACTCCTTCGGTCTTGCTGTCAATCTTCCTGGGTTTCCACTTTCTGTTTGTTATTGTTAGCATTTTGGAAAATATCTACTTTTGACACTCTCTCAAACTCCAATTGTTGCTGGTTGTCTTTAATTTATTGTAGGAAAAATATAAAGCTTTCAAAAATGTTCTTTCTTTTTCCCCTTATAAGTGTAGTGTCTTATTTCCTTGAACCTTTCCCTGCTTATTCCAAAGCATAATGTGACCATTTCGATGGTTTGAAAGCTCTTTGAAGTGAAGGATACGAATGAGCAAATGCTAGGGAAGCCCTTCTAAGATAGCTGAACTTTTATATCTGGTCATTCAAATTTACTAAAATAGAAGGCAGGTGTGTAATTGGAAAAATTGAACAAGTGTTTCCAAAAAAAAAAAAAAAAAAATAATAATAAGGTGTGCTTACGCATAAAATCAAGAAATCAAGTTGTGACACCTTTTCTTATTCAGTTATATTTTTCCTCTATGCGATTGTTGGTTTTTGAATTAGAATAAACAGGATAAATGTCAAATCAAATACTGAAAAGTAAAAAAAAAAACAAAAAAACCTAGCTTTTAACATGAGTGTGAATGCTTCTGAGATCAAAAGGGCAAACCATATCCTTAGCTGAACCTTTAGGGAATAATCTGCATATGCAGCAGTTTGTCTGCTTCAGAAAATATACTGAATTTCTTGTCTTCTGTGTGTTTGCGTGTGTATGCTTTGATGATCAGACCTCAGGCTCACCTGGAACACACAGAGAGCAACAATCTGCTTCCATGGTCCCGCAGCTGAGAGAGTGTCAGAGCTGCGTAAATCACAGCGCCCCATCCACACATAAATCTGCTGCAAAAACAACCCACCAATGCCCATTAGGAGGAGAGGGGAGGGTCAGAGCCGCTCCCATCCCCCCAACACACACACTTTACTCGCTATAAAACACAACGAGAGTTCACCTGTACACCGTGCTGTTATTAGCCCAACAAGGAAGACAAACACATGTCAACGGATGCAAACAATGAGGTAGTGAATGTGAGTCACTCTAAATGAGGAGCGGCATCAAAAGGTTTCAGGGAGACTCTCTGGCGTTCACCAGGGTCATTTCAGTGTCAGTTCAGGAGTTCAAGAATGTTTTTAGGAAGTCTTTACATTTCAGATTTAGTACTGAAGTTCAATTAACCCTCTGACTCATGAGGAAGGACGAAACATAGCTAAGCCCCTAATTATAGCAAACAGAGCCAAAACGAAACTGTAAATGTCATGAAATATTGCTCCTGTCAGATGGAAACACAGTGTATCTTTTCACAAGGTGTGGGGGAAAGTGAAGTTCAGCTTGACATGGTTTCAGCCTGGATGAGTCAATAATAGAAACAGATAATACAGAGATTGATACACCAAAAATAAGCCAAGTTAGTGTTTGGGCTGGAAAGCAGTTGACCTGCTACTAACAGTTTAAGAAATGACCCTAAACAGTTGTGATGCTGAGAAACAGAAAGTCAGACAGAAAGGATGGGTACTGTAGTTAAAAAAAAAAAAAAGAAGCATTGGTTAAGGCTCTGTGGTGATCCCCCTGTCCCAAGGCGATCCTGCCACTTTAAGAAATGAAGCAATATCATTAATGGAGGCCTCGGAGGGCTGACATCTTGCTCCAATTCACCAGTTCCCCCGTCCATCACACCATTACGGTGGGCCCAGCCGTATTAAAATCCAATCACTCCTCTGGCTAGTTTGATTAAGGAGGGCAAGTGCACAAGAAAGGGCTCCCACCCATTGTTGCCTCTGCCGGGGAGTCCCCTGAGGCCGGAGCCAGGTTCCTGTCTCAGACGGGGTCTGCTCACGAGCTACAGTGGGACGACTCCTAAATTCTCAATGCTATGACTTCTCTCTTTTATTTAAAACTTCCTTTTGACTGATCTCTGAGCAGGGAGAGATCAGTGAATATGTCCTTCTGCATTTTCACACGCAGAAGGACATATTCCCAGAATGTAATTGAGCAACTTTTTAGATCAAATTTTCCCTCAGGCCAAGCTGTCAGCTATAACTCACCCAGTAAATATGGCAACCATGTAAATGTTTACCTAGCAGATTTGAAGCAAATTTAAAATATGTTTTATTTGTTCATAATTTGGGAGGTTGAGGTTCTTGGAATGAATTTGTCATATTTTTTCAAATATTTTTTCCTCTTCGTTCACTTACTGAAATTCTTAGTTTAATTTGCTAAAATATTTCCAAGGGTTTTTTGATTTCATGTACAGTCTAATAAATGTGGCATGAGACAGATTGCCACTTTGAAATCGGTGAGAATGTAGTAACAATTAAGCCGTATTATTTATTTATTTATTTTTATATTTATTTATTCTTTATAAATAAATAAATATTTATTGATTTATCAGATTTTTTGAAGAAGGCTGTAGACCTAAATGTTGACTACTGATTGGGTCAAATAGCTTTCAGAAATTGCACTTCTAAAAAAAGTGATATAATTATTTTAAATTTCTTTTGATGGGTTTTACAGTCATTTGCCTAATAAAATGATTGCAACGAAACAAAATAAATGCCCCCTGTATTTTTGTTTCGCATTACTGTGAAACCAAATTAAAAACCAAGAACAATAACAATGATTTTAATAACCACAGCATTTACAGTTGCATTTTCATTGCTTGCTGCTCTGTGGGTTATACTATAAATTATCAGCCTTTTTGATCCAAATAAACCTAAATTGGTTTCCAGCCAGCAAGTAACTAATCTGTCTTTTGTTTAAACATCAGGCTACTGCTGCTCTCTCGGAGGGAGATGCATCAGACAGATTGGCTCTGGGAAACAAGGCAGCATCACAGGTACAGAACCTGGAGCCTGAAGCAAATTAAAGCCAGAAGGCCAGGCCAAGCCTCTACGACCACAGCGGCATAAATTACTGGGATTTACAAGTTTTTTAAAACACTTTTAACAATACTCCCCTTTAATGTGCTCTCTGTTTAATAATGCACTTTGGGTTTTAAGAGCACGATAAACAAACCAATAATTCACTTTTTTATCATCTGAAGGTGAAGCCCTTCAGGACTGGGTTCTACAGCAGCGTTCAAAGGGACCTCAGGCGGATGACGTGGACGGCTGTCGTGAGATGTTTTGGACAACAGCTGAGATGTAACTGTTGAACGTTGTGCTTTCTTAGGGATTAAAGCGCACCAAGGTCCATCTTCTCAAGAACAGCGATCTTTTAAAAGCGAGACTGATACTGACATGAATAAACACCGGATTTGGTGAACGAGTTGGCTCGTTTCAAGGCATAAAATAACAAGGCTCCTGGGTATCCAGCATGAGAAGATCTCAAAATAAAATGCTAGTGTAAACAGGATGTGTGTAGATTTAAGATCTAGTAAGACATTTCAACCTACTGAAAAGGTAAAAGAAATAGTAATTTTCTTGGCTTGGGTTATTCAAATTAACATGTCTTTTTCTTTGAACAATAATTTGTGTGTGTTTCAGAAAGTGCGTGCGATCTGGGAAGGCTCACAGTAGCATTTGGCTGCAGTTTCCAGTCTGCAAAGCTTCACAGGATAAGTCAATGAGTCTCTTGGCTGCCAAGACCCATAAAGAGGACACAGCAAGGCTTTCATAAAACATGAAACAACCAAATTCAAATAATAGTAATTTCTCATCAGGAAAAAGAATGTTATTGTGTGAAAACATCTTCCTCTGGTAACTAAAGTGCTTTTGTCATAAATGTAGGAGCTCAGAGTGAGCAGGCTGGGAGACAACTGATGTCTGTGTTAGAGCGAGGACCTGGAACAAATACAACACACACACACACGCACCCCAACACTCACTTGCATGTTCACTGTAACATCCACACCCTCCTTTGCGCTCACACACACTCTCCGAGTCACTGCCAGCCGCCACAAATCACTAGGCCGTAGCATCTAATCCTCCACCAGCCAGTGCATCCAAACAAATTGTCCATCGAGTGCTTGCAGCAGTAGAAGACATAAAGCAAAAGGGAGATAACAGGGGAGGGCTGAGGAGTTGGACCTGGAGAGGTGGCAGATCTCGCTGCTCTAAGCCTACATTAATACACTCCCCACAACCTTCTGTGAAAGAGAATCCAGGGATAGCACATGGACTGAAAAGCCACTTGATTAGACAATTTTTTCTTTCTTTTTAGTTTTGTACTCGTTTTCAAATCAAGTCTTCAAATCAAATAGAGCAGAGTAAACAGAGGTGTTGTTTTTGAGCATGAATGTTGGGATGTGGTGGAAAAAAAGATACAGTGCCTTTTAAAAGGATCATACTTCGTTAATTTCATTATATTTTAACACGTCACAATTACAAATGTCTATGTATTTCATTCGAGTTAACACAAAGATACAAAAAATTTACATTTTTTTATTGTAATTGTAATTTTGTAAGATATATAGCTGGAAGAAAACCTGGTACAGGCTGCAAAAGTGAAACTGTGACAGAGGTTCTCCTTCCAGCAGAAAAATGACCCTAAATGTTTTGTCACAGCTACAATTTAATAGTTTAGATTAAAGTAAATGTCAGAATGGCACAAAGTTCTGATTCAAATCCAATCCAGAATCTGTAGAAAAAACTCTTTTAATTGCTGATTCTCCCTCCATCCTGACTGAACATGTTCGCAAAAAAGAATGGGCAAAATATTAGGCCTCTAGATATTCAAAACAACTGCAGGTGGAATTATGTCAAAAGGTGATTCTATAAAATATTGACTGAATGGAGCTGTTGTTAAATGCATCCCACAATTTAGATTTATATCCATGTATATAAAATAAGTGAAAAGCATTCATTTACTTTCACTTCGCAATTATTCACTGTGTTGGTCTATTACTTAAAATCTTAATAAAATACATTTTAAGTTGGTGCTTGTAATGTGTCATGATGTGGAAAAGTTCAAGGGTTATAGATACTTTTTCAAGGTTCTATGAATCACTTCTTGTAGAATGCTTTTCCTTTTTGCCAAAACAAATAAAAGACTAGCCATTTGTAGATTTATTGTTATCTGAGGATGTGAAGGAGTGGTAAGTGACATTCTTGGCTAACTTGATCAGTGTGTTTGAGATCAAGCAATGCATTTATTATTCATTGTGCATCAAAGGGTTTGGCAACGCTACGGGTAAAAATTTCGATGAATGTGCCATCTTATTTAGGCTTACTATATCATCGGATAGGAACTTCTCATATATTTTACACTGTTAATTGGAGAGAAAAATAGTAGATATAAGTAGAAAAACTCTTTAAAGTATTTATATACGAATGAAGGCATGTATAAAGTAAGTAGAGCTCTTGGAATGGCTCCTTTTATGTGGATTTATATATTTGCAGTCTATAGCTAAATGTCTGGAATCAACTTCTTTTGCAAAATAGTCAACTAGACTGCCATGAAATTTGCTACAGACCGCCATGGGCCCCTGCGGATAAATTAAATTAAAGCTGACCCCTTGACATTTTATCTAGCATTACATCAAGGTAGGTGTACAAAAATCTAATTACTCCAAGACAGCATTAGGTTGGACTTCCTTCATTGGATAAGCTGTCATAAAATTTGTCCTACTGCCTCAAAATAAACAGTGTGGGGGGTCCAGTTTTAAGTACATCTGAAACTGTGCTAAATATAACATTTTGCAAAACAATAATAAAAAAACTGCACATGTAAATGTGTCAACGGTAATGTATAAAAACACACTTTCATGCTGATCACAAAGCTTTACTTCATGTTTTTTTAAAAAAAACATTAAATGGTTGTGCCTCCTAAAAGTAAATTTCAAAATATGCTTTTCCATCAAGATATAGCTGACCTGAAAGTCTTTAAAGCACAATAATAAAGCAATATATCGTATGAGGTAACGATATAACTCCAGATTCGTCCGATGACACCCTGAACGTCGTCTCAGCTGAGATTGGAGATATGCATCGGCCTACTAGCTGCTGGAAGTGGGCATGGTCAGGTTGCTGATAAGAGAGAGGGCACCACTCTATCTGTGAGATCTGAGAGATGCCGACAGCTCTTGTGAAAAGGAAGCTGACTTAGGACTGCAGTGGAGGCTTATCTTTACAGTTTCCTATACCACCTACTGACAGGGTCTGAGACTGTGTAAATTCCTCTGTCCTCTGAAATGACTCCGACCAGACAATGAGACGACACTTTGTGTACTGATGTGCACTACGGCACAGAGAACAGAGGAGATTTTACAAGGCTTGACGGAGACGAAGACAAACACAGGTCACATGTGCTTCAAATTGTATTTGGACACAGACAGTGAAGAAGGCTCCACACCTTTCTTATTATAAACTGCAAAATTCCAACATCATGCAATTCACTTGGAGCTTTACAGTAATAGCTATCTGTTATATTTAGTAAGAAAATAAATACATTTAATAAAATATTATGGTAAATGTTGATCCTGTTGTGTTAAAGTACTGACAAATTTACAGCGGATGAGTCAATATGTGAGAAACACCAGGGGTGAAAACTCGGCCCAATGTTATTGTAAGAATAATGTGTATAAGTCTCTTCTGAGATGGCTTTTTTTTTTTTGCTGCTTTGAAGCTTTTTACATCAGAGGAGCTGGGGTGGCATTTATCATCCAGTGGATAGTGGTTACCTTTCAAACTTCTCTTTTTATGACGTGCATTATTTCCCGTGTGCACACATAAACAAAGCCAAGGCTGCCGGCACTGAATCAGCAGACTGTGTCACCGCTTGGCCTCCCGGGTCAGGCCAGCTTTCTTGTGCCGCCCAGTGCTTACATTAGCATGTGAAAGGCTAAAGCTGTTCCAAATATTCCCTCTAAACATTTATTCTGCCTTAACGCTGAATGAAAAAAAAAAAAAAAAGTAAATATCAAGGAACAGCATAAATCCAGGATGCAAGTAAGTCTTTTGCCATAACAAACCAGATAACAGAAGAATGAATGAGTTCTCAGCGGTCCCTGTAGCAATGATTAGCGATTAACTGAAACTTTTTAGTTTTTTCTTCCGTTTCCAAATCGGTTCGAAACATATTTCACATGAGAACTCGTTCATCAGCAAAGTCCTGCCTGTCCCCAACGTGGCAGGCAGGCACCAGGAGTCTGTGTTTACATTGGAAGTGCCTGGAAATGAATTTCCCCACACTAGTCTCATTTATCTTATCAGCATATAAATGTGCTGCTTCGCTTATGGAGGACAACATCTGACAGAAAATGTCTCTCATGGGCTTAGAAAATTTCCTTTTAAAGTGCAGTGACCAGGTGCATGCAGCTGAAGATAAAGAAGCATCATCTTCTGACCGGGATTCACCAGAATTTAGCTGCCGCACATTTTTTAAATTAGCAGAGTGTTGGGGAGGGGGAGGCTCTGAGGGACGTATAAATATTCAGGAGGTACACGCCGTATTCCCAGTCTGCTCATTCTGTTAACTTTTCCACACTGCGAGCAGAATCATCTGTCATTCACCCTAATTTAATCATTGGCCACTCTCATTCAATTATCCAATATAATATGCAAATGAGGTGAACAATGGCCAGCTCATGCTAATTATGTACATCAGAATAATTAGATTGGACAGCGGTGGTGGTAGGGAAACGGGGTACCCTAACTATCATAAAGTAAGAAGGGGGGAGATTCTTTAATTAAGGTTGCAAAAATTTTATTAGAATCTGTAATATGCCCATAAATTGTTGAATGGTGGCCATACACAGGGGGGACATTACTCTTATTGAAAAGGGCTCCCTGAAGACTTGCACTGTGAAGCTCAGAGGGAATGTCCATACCAAGGGCAAAACCATTCCAAAACAGGATTCTCCTTTACGGCAGCAAGGATCATAGCATATAAATAGGAATTACTTTTGGAAAAAGTCAGTAAAACAATATAAGATACTAAGGTGTTTTACAGCAATATTTATGTTGCAGCTAATAACAAAGGACAGAATAAATACCAAAACATGTATATTTTTGTAATTTTCTGCTGTATTGTACAATCTTTAGTATATTTTCTTCAGCCAGCTGTAATCAGAATCAAATGATGTAAAATGTGTGAGGTGTGCCAATGCAGTAGAGCGTGCCTGGCAGCCAGTTAGACACAGAGAAACATCAGCCCTAATCCTGTCCTTTGCTGCTGCATGCATGCAGGCACTGCTGCCTCTCCACAACAGATCAGCAATGTCCAGCAGCCCAGCACACAACGGGCTGCAGCGGGGCGCACAATGGCTCCCTCCAAGGACCAGCAGACAGAGAGCAGCAGGACCCTGGACGGGGTGCTGAGGCCACTGAAATATTTACAGAGGCGTGTTTTGTTGCTTTTGTGTTGAATGATTGAAGGGTGCTGTGTAGACAGTCTCTCTGGGGTTTGTTGCTGAGGGAAGGAAGTCGCTGGGGGAAAAAAAATAAAGGTAAAGACAAAAAAAAACAACTAAATAAATCACTTCTTGTCTTTAAAAATAACATTGTTTGTCCCGAGCTGATCTGTGTGTGTACAAATGAAGTTTACTTATAAGGAAGAAATGCGAGGGGGTGTTTGAAGTTTGAAGGAGTCTGAGGATGGCTGAATCCTACATAATCCATCACTCTCTGTGCAGACAGACAACAACACCTCCGTAATGCCACGGCGTATCCTGCTCCGGCCAGACAGTATTTGTTAAACATGTCAGGGTGACAGAACAGCAGTAGGTCAGGAGCACAGTAGATTAAAGTGGGAGTGAGTCGGAGTGAGGATGTCGAGACATGTAAACTGACACATTCACGGCAGCGATAGGCTGTCTGCTATCTCTTCCTTTTCCAATACATCCCCGCTAAATGTGCACACAGGGGGAGGGGGGGTCAGTGTTTACGCTGCGCGTCTTCTTTGCACTACATTATCTGCATGTTATATGTATGGCAGCCTTACTTACACACAGCATAAACATACTTGTGTTCAGTCAGTTTAATACAGTTTTTCCATTACTTTGTAATCATTATGAGGTAATTCCCATTAGACTTGGACGTTGTGCATCTGAAACATTTCTATGTCACTTCCATTCTCCGTCAACATTTCTTTTCCTAAATAGACAATATCCATCCTATAATAAAACAAATGTTTTACAAAAAACAGATCAGTAAGCATGGTGGTGGTAGCATTATGCCATGGGGATTGATTTTATCTATTGCATATTTGCAAAGTAGAAGGAATTCAATTCAAACAAATATGAAAAGTAAAGTGTTTGTTTGTATTCAGCTCCCATTACTCTAATCTAATCAAAATCCAGTACAACCTGTTGCTTTCAGGAGTTACCTGGTAGTTATCATTTAATCTCAGCACACATGCAGTTGTTCTGTGAAGGCCTTAGAGGTTTGTTTGAGAACAACAGTAAAGGAAAAAAAGCATCATTCAGACCAATAAATACACCAGAGATATCAGGGATAAAATATGGGTAAGCTTAAAGCATTGTTACTGTTAAGCTAAGAAATAATATCCAGCACATCTCACAGAGCTCTGTTTAATTTATCAGTCAAAACAAAGAAGAATATGACCACAGAGACAAGGCTGTCCACCTTCACTAGCATGTAAAGCAAAGGGAGGATTAATTAGAGGGGCAGTCAAGAGGCTGATGGTAACTTTGGGGGAAATAGAAAAACTATCCTGACAGGACTATTGATCTACAAATCTGACCTTTATGAAAGAATACGAGAAGTTTGAAATGTGGAGACAGAGCAGATTTGTGGAGGAGGGTCCTCTGGTTAGATAAGACTAGAACATATTGCCCACATGAAAAACACTCATTATGGCAACATGGTGGAGGTGGAGTCATGCTATGGGGATACTTTTCTTCAGCAGTGAAAGAGAAGCTGATCAGAGTTAATGTGATGATTGATCAAGCTTTATACTTCCAGCTTGTTCCAGATAGAAAATGTTCTTAAACATGCAGAGAGTTAGAGTGGGAAGCTGTAGCTAGTTGAGACACGTCCTACAGGCTGGGAGCTGCATTTGCAATAAGAAAATCCAGTATTGACTGAATTTGGATGAATACAAAAACACACCACACTTTTAAGACTTGTATGTATAACAAGTGTGAGAAATCATATATAACTTTTCCTCCACTTTACATTTATGCTCTACTTTATGTTGTTCTGCAATAAAAAAAACAAAATACAATACATTGAAGTGATGGTAATGTGACAAAATAGGTAAAAAAATAAAAGGAATAATTGTTTGGTGGTGTGAGGTCAAATAATGGCAAAGAACAAAAAAACATTTCAATGGGCAAGTTAAAGAAAACATGAGAGGAGAGTTTTTAGCTTCACCAATAAACCTTTTAGACAGTTTGTGCATTTACCTTAAGCGACTACCAAAACCAGTTGTCACAATTTTTTATTGCTCACTCAGATTAATACTTATGTGGGGATTGTGGTAAATGACAACAGACTCCTCCTGTATGTGCTTAACACAAACACATCATAAAAGCTTAGATCCAGGAACAACAAGATTTAGACTTCATTCTTACGCACATAATGTGTCACCTGAGTTATGGCCAAGCATCTTGTCCAAAGCTAGAAGTATTTACTTTTGCTAATGTGATGACGTTTGTAGTGGGCATTCCAGGAAATGATGGTAATCCCCCTCATGTGATGAATCAAATCCGAAACACTGATGAACAGTCCTCCATTTTAATTTAAAATAATAATCTTTCAGGCTCTTTGAGTCGCTGTTTATGAGCTAAATAACAGAAAAAAGCTGACAGTAGTAAAGCAGGCATGAACTACCTCTCAGCTGATTATTTGTTTCATTTTGCCTTTTGTATTTTAACGGTTTGTGAATTCTGCTTGGAGGACCTAAAGCAAATAACAAAGACACATTTACTTCTCAAATTACAAGGGGCTCATGGTAGAAAAACAGCAGGTCTGCTGAGATTGGTTGATGCAACAATGCAATGTCGTGGCTTTGTCTTATCTCACTCCATGATGAATGTGCGAAGGCCAAAGGTCATACTCGTTCGTTCTTGTGGAGGAAACAGCTTTTCCTCCCGACAATTTATAGGTATAAACTTAATGTTCGCTAATATGTATAGTATGAGCACAGAAATATATGTACAGAATGCTGCACTTCAGATCTGACATTTGAATTACAACTAAACATTGAATATGCTCATTTTTTTTTTAGGAAAGCTTAAAACTGATTTTTTTCTTATGAAAATTGTGTTTATTTACCTTAGTGTCAAATGTCACTCCATATGAAAAGTAAAATTTCAAAGACAAATTTTAGCGCATTTTGTTATGAAAGACTGATTACATGAAGGTTCCTAATCACACAATCCCCCAAATGATGTGCAAAATCAGATGAAGGCAGTGAAAGTTAAGTTTAGCTGCTAAATTTTGAATCTTACAAAGAAATCCCTGTATTGAGATGAAAGGAGTGGGAGCAACATGTTGGAAAAATGATTATTTGATTGAACACAATTATCTCTGATTATGTAATTTAGCTTCCACATTCAACCTAATAAATGTCAGCCATGTTCATTGCAGGGACACCAGACAAATACAAATCTGTGTGATCTCTCAGAGAGCTGCGGGGTAAGCCGCTTTCGGGATTCATAATGACTCAGCAAACATTTTCACAGCAAATTTGCCCCACTTTCCATCTTCTCCCTATAAACACTGCAGGCAGGAATCACATAGTCATCAGTGTGCTCTGCACGATTTGGAGACATGTATGCCAATACCTACACAAATGTAAGGGCCTGCTTGTGAGTGGGTCCCCTCCTCACACTTAGAGATCCGAGTATGAAACATATCAGTCATAAAGTACCTCAGTATTCACGCCCCTTTTAATGTTTTTATGTTTTATTACATGTGAAAATGTAATAAAATGTCAGTCATGTAAAAAATATGAAGCGGAAAGAAATAATACAATGTAATAAAACATGTTGCATATGGTAATTTGGAAAGTGAGGTGTGTATGCATTAATCTGATACTATATAATGTAAAATCTATCTTTCAGATAAATTAGCAAATAGAGTCTATCCATCTGTTTGAATCTACAGTTGGTCAATGAAGACAAAACAAGTCTGTTAGAGAAGACTGGTGAACAAATTGCAAATATCTTATGCCTTGAAACTCAAATGATTTGAACAAAGTATTTATTAATCCATCATGTGAAAATGGAAAGAGTACAGCAAGAACAAAACAACCACCCACCTAAGCTAACAGATTGGATACGGAGAGCATTAATCAGAGAAGTGGGCTGGATGGTACCTCTGAAGGATAATTCATAATTCAGCTGGGTGAATCGGTTGGCAGGACTAAACGACTATTATATGTTTAGTCTGTAAATATGGCACTTATAGAAGAGTGGCATGAAGCAACCCTTTGTTAAAAGAAAGTGACATGTTTATTTTAAAATTTGCTGCAAGTCCTGTAGGTGAGCCTGCACACATGAGAACATAGAACATGATCTGGTAAAATGAGCACAAAATGTAACTTTTTGCTTTACATCCACAACATTGTGGAGAAAAACTAGCACTACACATCACCCTGAACACAACATTCCTATGGAGAAACGTGATGATAAAAGAATCAACAATAAATGACATGGAGGAAATGGTATGGTTTCTATCAGAACAGCATTGAACATGCAAATAGAACCACTAGGAAATCGATTACATAAAAGCAAATTCCTTCGCTATTATTTATTCTACCTGTTTCCTCTTTAAAGTTTCATAATGTGAAATGAATACTTTTAAATGGATGAATATTTTTGATTTCCTTCAAAAACTAAAAAGTGGAGGAAAGTTTAAAGGTTCATTTCCATCACCAAAAAAGGTTGTGTTATGAACACAGTTAAGAAAGCTCTAGAAAATAAACCACTCTGTGTCTTTGAGGCTAATCTAGATGGACTCCTCAACAGAAAAGTGAAAACTGCTCCTTTGACAAGAACTAAGATGACAAGAAAAGTGAAGGCACAACAAAGTGAAGGCACAACAAAAGCTCTCCTCCGTTTGAAAATAGATTAAGAATATTTTGATATTGCGTTTTTCCATTCTAACCATGACCATGGCTTCCACTCACTGACTGCTGTGGAAACTACGGCTGAAGAATGATGAAGAGAATGAGCGGCAGGTTTCTCACACATATTCAATGACAGGCGAGCAGCCGATCAAACGACTGGCTGTCATTAGAGCGCAGCAGCTGGGGCGGATGAGGAGGATGGCAGCAGCAGACAAGCAGTGCTGACTCTGACCCAGAAGGGAATCTTTCACAAAGTTGTTTTATTTGTCTTTTAAATGTTGGTATAAAAGATGACAGATGGAGCAGAACCAAGGAAGCTCTGATTTGCTTCAAAAGAAAGAAAAAAAAAATTGAAAGAAAATTAATTTCTGGTTAGTTTTAAAAAAAATAAACACTACAAGCAATTCTATCATGTCATGGGGTTACTCTTAATCAGAAAAGGTTTATTTCCATCACAGAAAAGTAACCCCATAACAAGGTTCTGCCAACCTCATGCTTGCTGATGGTTGTGGTGATGTTTGGAGATCACCTTTGGAAACGATCATCTAAAAGTTCACATTTAGCTTCTTCAGATCACAAAAATTATCCCAGATTTTAGTGAGGCAGACATTGACATATGTAACTTCATTGTATTTGATGCAGAGTGATTATTCTATTGGCACCTGAAACTAAGGAACATTGGACCATGAATAAACCTAAAGTCTGCTGAAATTCTAACCTGTAAGCTTTAAAATAGGCCTCCATACCAGTGCATTAATGTGATATGTCAAATTTGTCCCTCAGTGACAAGTCCAGAGAACATTTCCCCTCTACATACTGCAGTACAAATCACTGGTAATTGGTCTATTACTCTGTCGCCATATCTGCCCCAGTACTCACTCTCTGCAGCCCGGATGAGGAGCCAGTGGAGGGGATCTGTCTCACCTTGTCTGAGTGGCTCAGGTATGTCTCCCCCTGAGGGACTGCAGTACACTCATTTTAAAGGGCTACCCTGCAGAGAGAGCTGTCCATCACCAGACCTCCCGGTGAGGCAAAATTCTCCCAGTCACTTCTGGGGGCTGAGCAGCAGTCGATCACCACCTCTAAGAGCATTTAAAACAGCGATTTTTGAGCTAAACTCTCTTCTCTGGGACAATTCCACTCTGTCTCGTCTTTGTTAAAGCTGTCAGTCAGTGCAGACTTTACATAAACCAGTAATTGCAATTTCAAACCACTCACAACCTCCTTACTTGCTGTGTCACATGTCACAAAGACCTAAGCTTTTTGTTATGACATTCTTCCTCTAAATGGTTTCACTAAGGCATCTATTGTCAGTTTGTCAGTCTGCACTTAACAGACCAGTGTGGACTTACGTGGTTTTACAGTAGACTAAACTTTGTCAGGCAGACTCCAGAATCACTGTAGTTGTTGCAAAGGTTAATATAAAGTATGTTTCGTATTTATTTAGTTAGTAACTCAATTAATGCTAGTGTTTATTATTTAGAAGACTTGCTATGTTGCTGTCCAATCCTGGTAATAATAAAAGTAGACGTTTGAAACACATAAGTAGTTAATGCAACTACTTATGTGTTCCTATTACAAATTATAAAAAAAAGTGTGGCTACAAATGGCACCTGATTTTGACCTTTCATCGACAGGATCTTTGCTGTGTTGCTCACGTCAGCTAACTAGCTGAATTTGTATGATTTAGCCAGAATGCATCTTAAGCTTAGCTGCTTCCACACCTGTCTGAAGTCTTTTGCAGCCTCCATCGGGTTTTCTTCCAAGATTGCCTTGTATTTTGCTTCCTTTCAACTCTCAGCTTCTTCTTGTTATGTGCTGATGAAAAGCTTTTCCATACTATAATACTGCCACCGCCATGTTTTATTGGTGGGATAGTGCGTATGGGATTATATACGGTGTTAGTTTTTAGTGTTTTACAGGTAGACCAAAAAGTTCTGTTTTAAGTTAATCTCACTAAAATAATTCAAATTGGATTTCTCATGGATTTATCTCAACTGTGGTGCTCCTATTGTGACTAAATTAGTAGAAGACAGGAAACATGTCTTATTGAGAGATTCTTCCATCTGGGCTGTGGACCTTGAATGCATATTTATGCAGATTTAAACATATTTAAAAAATAGTCTACTTGACAATCTTGCACTTTTGTATTTATCACATGAACTTGCAATAAAATGCAGTGATGCACTGTGTACCATGACAACATGCATCAGTACTTTTTTTATGAGACATGGGATGAGGGGCAGTAGTTGGGGACACTACATTGTGTGACTCTGCAGGATCATTTACACCAGTGGGCACTGACAGAAGCCTCTGTCCTTGCCAACAGCCAGTGAAAAGTGGGAGCAATTAAAAGTCCTTCATAAATATTAAACACTATCTATCAGCAAATTATCCATATAAATGATGCAGCCACTTCCAAGCACACACTATCAGAATCTAAATGTTCCCTGTAAATACAGCGCAGTCATGGGATCTTTATGCTGCGCTCTTATTCCAGATCCAGCCAGTTTTAAACTGGCATGGTGCCAGTGCAGCACTTCACCATGCCAGCAAACAAAAAAATGGTAGAGCTAAAATTTGGCCACATGCTTGTACGGTAACTGATCAGCTGGTGGAAGCAGGACGAGACCTGAACAGCACTGATTCAATTGTCACCCCTGTGAAAAAGCGATTTGCTGAAAGTCACAGAATTATGATGGAAAAATAGAATTAATGAAATCATAAATGTGACAGGGATCCCAGAACATATTCCCTGCTCTGTGATGATGAAGTGATGCAAAATGTGCAGAGGTGCAAGTAAGCATTTAAAAAAAAAAAACATTCTCCAAAATACCGTTTGTGAAGTTAGAATCTACAAACAGTCTTTTAAAGGACATTTAACATTTTTACAGACAGAATCTAACAAAAGTTGTAACTTAAATTGAACCTTATAGTCTATCCTCAAAGAGAAGAATGGTTTCAGAAAGAATCTCTCAGCATTGTGCCGTGAATAACAGCACCTCTCTATTATTAATCAGTTCTGGGATAAAATTAGACACGAAAAGACACAGTGACAGATACTTTCTGGTCCAGTGCCAAGCGGAGGCAAGTGAGAAGTCTCGGAAGTGTTTGCAGCAGAGTGTAAAGGAGCCACGCAGGTCATGTTAGCTGTGTTCAGATAACCACTGCTAAAGGCTGAGGCGAAACGGGGGAGGCTTCGCTTCGAGAAACATCCAGAGTTCGGTCCTTTTTGCAATCAGCATGTACAGTCTGTGCTTACAGTATGTCACGGAATGTGAAAATGTCAGGGAATGCAAGTATCTTTTCTCAGCTTCTGCAGAGAGCTGCAGTGCAGAGAAAAACTTTGACATAGCGTACCCAACAGCCTGATTAAACTCAAAACATAGAACTCATACGATAACCAAAGTAGCACCAAACTAGTGCTACTCCATCTGCAAACTAGTTACACTTTAGAGATGCAAATAGGGACAAATTCATATATTCTTTTAAACCTGGTGGTCTGTTTGACCCTAAAATGTGGAGCTATGAAAAAGGGCAAACTTTCAAGCCTGTATGGGGATGATAGCATGATGGAATTAGCCAAAGGTCCAGTAAACTATTTAGTTGAGCTTGTAGAATAATATACAAAATGTTTACACAGTATGAAACATAAATACTTTTTTAAATTTAAAATACGTTTTTAGTTTTGGCTGTTAGCAAAAAGCAATGGCTGGACGGGAAATTTTAAGTCTGATTTAAAGGCAAATGGCAAGAAAAAAAGACTGTCTTTTTATCAAAGTGTACATAAAAACATCCAGTTTTAATAAATATTCTTTTGTGCATCTACAAAAACAGCAACGATCCACACTCATTTTAAAGTATCTCTATTACAATAGTCTGAATCTGACCAGTATATTTTAGATTTTGGACTTAAATGGAATCTAAAAACCAGATGGCAACTTAAGCCTCCCTTTCCAATGACTGTATCTACAAATAAACAGAAAATTTGTTTTGTTACATTTTGAACATTTGGTTATGTTAAAATATGTACTACTACATATTTCTTGTAATCAAAAGAGGGGATTGTGATAAAAAAAAATATATATATAACATCTTCCACCACAAAGCACTCTTTATGCCTCCTGAAGGAATGGACAATGAACCATATCAATCAAAACAAAATACCACAAAAGGTTGCCCAAAAATACAACAAAAAAATCTTGGTCCTCTTGAGCTTTTTGAGTCCAGAAGAGGATTTCCTCCAAACAGGAATGTCAGTCATTGTTTTGGACAGGATCTGTGAGTGCCAGCTGACGGTATTAAAACATGTTTGTTCAAGAATCTGGAATGTTTATTAACAGACTTATCAAAAAGCGGTGATGGTGGACACAGTTAAATTTATTCCATTGGTATTGTTTTAAACAACCAGCAGTTATAATGACAGGTGATTTTAAAACAAGTGATATAAACATGAGAGATGGCAAGCTTATGGTATTCCTGCAGATATGTTAACTTTTTTTTTAAAGAAAAGTACAAACAATGTTGTGATTTTCACTGACATAGTTTGCCTGAACAAAAGAGATTAAGCTATTGTTGCTCACTTCCTGAATGGTTGAAACAAGAAAAACTTGGCAAGTACTAGTTGAAAACTAGAAAAGGAAATGGTTTGGTGGACACAACCAGAGTCCAAGACAACATAAGGGACTTAGAACAAGATAAAAATGTCAATTAATAAATAATAATTTACAAAAATTATTGTACATAAATTATAAATATATATCTATATCAACATTAATATAAAACATACAGTTAGATTATTATTATTTTTTTTAAGTTTCATGCATTTTGATTTATTTTTACCATAAAGTGGCAGTAAGGTACTTGAGTCCAGGAGTGAAACAGGGAAACCATTTGATTTGGGCTTCTTCCTAATATGAACCATATGTGTTGCATGTTGTGAATATTTCTGACAAGTTGAGCTTGTTTAGTCTGCACGGTTCCGTTTACATGAAAATGTGACAAATTCAACATCATGGCTGTCTTTCGATCAAGTGATAGGCTTTAAAAAAACACATTACTGCAACGTGCAACAAATTGGCTTATCATTAACATCTGTTATTGCATGGAGGTATGTACTGTGAAACTACTCCTCTTGCAGGTACAGTTCCACATTTAACCAAAAATGGTGCAGTTAAACTTATGGTCTCTTTCTGACAACGTTTGTCCTTCCAGTTTGGAAGGAAATTCTTGGGATTTCTCTGCAGCCTTGCGGAGCAATTCACAAAAGGAAGAGATTATGTAGACAAACAAAGCTGCGCTCCCTTTACACTCATACATCTGTGAAGAATTCATTTGTGCCTTTAAATGCTGTGCTAATTTCATAGAGCCTGTGTTCAATTATTCATACCAAGTACATAACTTTTCAATTAACTAATTGGCTGACTCTGGAGGTTTCAGCAAACATTGGTTCCCACTGGCACAGGTCATCAGCAGCCATCGAGAGTCGTTCTTTCCTTGCATTGTTAATTTCCAGACACTTAAAGAGCAAATAATTGAATAAATATTCAAGAGAGCAAAATGAACTTTTAAAAGTGTGCATCCCAGACTAATGTAGAACGGATTGCTATTCATTTCTGAGTCCATGCATTTTCAGTTAAAGCCTGCCGTTTCTGCAATAATTATTAAGCGTACTGAAGCTTCTTTTGAAATAGCACCACATCAATCAAAATGATCAGATCACTTACTGAAGATTAAATAGTCTGTCTTTGGTTTTTATGAACTGCAAAGTTGGGATTTTTTTCACTCCAAGAAGAGAGATATACATCAAGGAAATTCATGCACTACCCCCATTTAAAAAAAGAAAAGGAAAATCAATGAGGGATATTCTTCCCGTAGTTTCAAAATGTACAATTCAGCAGAACACCTGCCAGCTTTTGTCTGATGAAAACAATTTCACATAATATTGTGAAACCTCTTTCAACAGATGTTTGTCTTGTGTATATCTGTACAAAATACAGAAGGAGGTGGTGTTGAAAACTTGTATTGTTGATGATATGCAGTGTCTTGTAAACACATTTCAAAACTTTTAGGTTTTTCGCATTTTGTTTCATCACGGAATTGATCTGGGGGGAAAAGGAGAAATGAAGGGAAGCCATAGAATTTTAGATTTACTTTAAAATTTTGCACTACTTCATATTGCTCTATCAGGAAAATTCTCAGTAAACTACATTGAGTTTGGTGGATGTTATGTTACAAAATGTGAAATATTTTAAGGGGTATAAGCCTGTAATAAGCCTCAGTGAATAACATCAGTGAGTAAATCTGGCTGACTTTCAGGAGGAAGTACAGGCTGGTATGATGCATTACCAGCTCCATTACAATACAACACAACAATAAACTGCATTCACTAATGCAGCACACTAATGCACAAGATTTCATGCTTTAGTTTCTTGTCACCTGTTTAAAATTAACAGTTGACGTTTAATTTGTCCATTGTTATCTACAACTTAGTGAAAACATAAGCTGGTAAAGATTTGAGCTTCTTGACACGCAAAGCAGCACTGAACATCTAAAAGAAGCGACAGCAGAAGAAGAAGAAGTTGAGATGAGTGAGGAAGGGGCAGACAGAAACCGTTTCACTCACATGCCAAATTCTGTCGTGTTACCCCCAATCTAATCTCTCTGACCTGATGACCTGCCTGCAGAGATAACAGACGGGAGTTCCCATGAACACCAAGCCACTGCCCTGAGAATTGTTAAATTATGCACATTAATACATTCTGTACTTTCCCATGTGGTTTAGCAAAAACTTTATCTCTTTATGCACAGCCAACTTTTCAGTATTTTTTCCTGTAATATTATTATTAACACCAGTGTAATTTCCATTATGGGGGGAAAAGCAAAAATATAAAAGCAAAATATCAAAGTTCAGTTATCTTATTCTAAAGCCAGAAAAGCTACATAAATAAATCACAGTCAGTCTATCCAATGCTTTTCAAAATGTTTGAGTAATTTCAAAACAATTGCCTGAAACAAAAATGGCCTTTTGATAAATCACCCTCTCCTTGCCTTTTTTCTTTCACATTTTTTAATTTATTTAATTATTTCTGACATAAAAATGTATATCACTACTATGAGCTGCAAAACTTAATTCAATCAAAGGAAAAACTAAAATGATGATACATGCCCTTCAAACTGCTCTAAAAGTCCTACATTAAGTCAAGACAAAGTTTTAGATTAGATGCGAAATTGTAGCCTGTTCAGGATCGTCAGTTTTCAAATCTATTAGTTGGGATGCAGTAATTTTTTTCATCTGTTGTGTTTCTGTCTTAAAGGTCCAATCTCATTCCACCTTCACTCAAAACAAGACATGTTCAACGCTCCAACCTGAAATTGAATTTCGCCCGAGAGGTTCAGGTCTGTGATATTTTAAAGCAAAGAGCTTCTCTATTCTTTGTCATAAACATTTCAACATCCATGATAGCTTTCTTCATGTGGTACTAATTCTCAAAGCAATCCTTTCTGGAATAACAGTAGACATCATAAACCACAAAATGCATGAGCCTAAAGAAGCTGCATGGTGCTGCGGTTGCCCCAGATCGAGCAGATTTGAACATCGGTTAACTAAGACTGCTTCCCCTTACAGCCAGGTAAACAATGTAATAGGAAACTGTCACAACTGATTTGAGAGGCACACAGCCAATAGCATGAGATGATGTGACATGTCTGCTCAGATCACAGCCGGCTGATAAGAATCTGTTACGTTGGAGGGTGTGTAAGGGGCAGCAGAGCATGAGAGGAAAAGGAGAAGTGCGGAGGAGAATAGAGAGGAAAAACGATGGCATCAGAGGAAAAGAGGACATGGATGATGGGAGGAGAAAGAGCAAGAGGTGGTAGAATATAAAAGGAAATAAGGAAGTGACTGTTAGCGCTGGACAGTGTTAATTTTGGTTCCTGTTGGCTAGCACGCATGGGTAAGGTGAGACTCCCTCTCTAAAACCAAACTGTGCTTTCTGGGCAATGGCCCAAGCCTGGGGTTGTCTGTGAATTTGGCCCGTATAAAAGCCACTTGTGCAGCTGGGCCAGTGTTAATTCCATCCAACCAGCCCAAAACAACTCCACAAACCACATAAACCAACATGGTGAGCCCCATCCTGAGAGCAAACAAAGGATGTGTGGATGCAAAATGTGTGTTCACATAAAGTACATACAGACATCCTAATGTTCAGAAATTAAAAAAAAGTTAAAAGAAGCTCTGAAAATGCCCACTTTTTCTAAAGTTGCATTTCTAATGCATGTCTATTTACATGAAATTCATTCAACTTATTTACACAAGGAAACAAATTCATATTAGTAAATGAATTAAGTGGATAAAGAGGGATGGCACAAGGATTAGATATTGCCTGCGTGAAGGAAAGAAGCTGCATATAGAAACCCAAGAAGATAAATGAAATCTGTTAGTATTTAGAAAGCTATTCAAGTCCCTATCAGAGGCAATTATTGATTTATTTAGTCCTACCTGATAGCTTTAAAAAAAAGGTGTCTTGTTTCAAAGTATGGCAAAAAAAAAGTACTTCAAGATAAGGAAAACTGAGTTTTCTGAAGGTTTGATAACCCCATTGTTTTAAAATATTCCGATAGCATTGGTTGATGATGTGTTTCTAAATGTCTGAATGTTCCAGTAGCTAGCATAGCAGACATTGAACAGCCCTACTGAAATGCAAACCATCCTGAAACAGGTGCTCTGGACACCATTTCCCCATTTCAGACAAAACAGTCATTCGATTTGTCAAAAGAGTTGTCCAAGAGACTAGGATCACTCATAAAGAGCTACGGGAGAATCTGGAATTAGCAGAAACTAATTGTTTTTCATAAAAACGATTAGTACTAGATTTAGTCACAGACTTAATTTAACCAAACGAAAAATGAGTAAAATTAAGAAACTCCTGAGTTAAATTTGAGAATACTTAGGTTACTTTGAGTGATATTGATCAGGGCTGTTCAATTTTAAGAAAATATCAGTTTTGAAAGTTATCTGTTCATCAGGATCAACCCACATTTTCCACTCGTCTTTCTTTTAAATCCTTATACATAAATTGGCTTTGTGACAATCTAGGGCCGGATGATAAATGCAACTGGTCAAATATTGCTTGAGTTCATGGAAACTAGAATAAAATAAGACTGTCAAAAATGCAAAATATGCAACAGTAATGTTCAATGTGGAAAGAAAACTGTTGTCTGTTTAATACTAATTTTCCCCGCTGTATGCTACGTGGAAACCGGTGCCATAAGATTTGAAGTTTCTATTTTGTGTTTTACTCAAATAAGCGAAAATGTGTTAAATATGGCACCTTTTATATTTTTTGCCATAACTGTGTATTGACTCTCATTACAGCTTGTATGAGGGAAGGTTACTGTGTAAAACATTACTTGTAACACAAATATATCTCCAACTTCATTGATTTCACTTGGAGATGCTGTGTAAGCTTTATTTGAGCACAGGAATAAATGGAGAAAAATGTCCCACTTTTACTACTGAATACAAAATAAAAATGTCAACTAAAACACAAGAAATGAAACACTAGGGAATCATACATTTATCACCCTTTTACGGGCACAGATTTCATGTGCTCTCAAGTGCTGCCTCTGTCCCTGCGCGAATCAAGCCCTCTTTGATTAGCCATTCAGAGTGGATGGGATAAGGCTGGCCCCAGGTGGCCCCCTCCGTTAAATAGCAGATTAAAGAGTGCACAAGTAATTTCTTTAGCCTAATCTTATTAAGGGAAAAACAGCTGTCAACTGTCACCGCGTGAATACAAAAAGAAGTCTATGCTGCTCAGCAACTCGACACAAATGTAGAGACAAACCTTATGAATATTCAGCATCTGCAAAGCTGAAATCTAACCAGTGTCATCAATTCACATACAAACCGCGGGAGATATTTGCAGAAAACTGAGCTATAAAAACAAACGGTGGAAATATTATGACTGCAGCAGAAAGAATCAACAAAGGAGTATTGCCAATAATTCAATAAAATTATTTAGTTTTACGTTTTACCTTGCAAAGTAATTTTGACATAAAATTTGTTGGCAAATTTTCACATCTAACAAATTGAACAATTTTCACTGTCACAGCTGATTTGCTGATTAGGATTTTTTATCCGTAAAATGAATGTTTATACAGTGGTATCGCAAAAGTATTCCCAATCACTGAATATTTTCACATTTTTATATGCTACAATCACAAATTTTATTGCGTTTCATTTTTTATATATGTATACCATCCACTATTTATTATCCTTTTCACAATATTTTATATTTTGTGAAGTGGATGGAGTTGAACAGTATTCAAGGTCCTCTACCCCGTAAGAGTGCAGCTTTTTTTTTTGCATCCATCTGCACTATTTCATTTTCATCACTCGCTCAGATTCACAGCTCAGCTTAAAAATTTTTGGCCCCACGCCCTCTGACATGATCTGACACCAGGTGCTCAGGACCACAGGGTACTTTGGGGACCCCTCCGATTTAAAGCCTCATCACCTCTGAATCCCCACCCATGTAATTCTACTACCTCTGTACACACACAGGCGGTGGTCGTGTTCATTGCTGCGTCCACTTCAAACATTCAAATTAACTTTAAATCACATGTAAAATCCTCCACAATTTTTTTTTCCAAGGCGTTGGACGGAGAGTTGGTTAACATCTCAGTGGTTTATGACACCTAAGCACCGCTGGCCACACACTTTGGCGCCGCACCATCATGGCCTTTTGATTGGTCCTCCTCTCTGTAATTGCCAGTGATTAACCCTGGCATGAGAGCAGGCCAGACAGAGTCCCTCTTCTCTCTCTGCTGACAGTTCTTGTCAGTGGGCTTGAGGGGCAATTTGGCTGCTGACATGCCTTCCCCAGTCTCTTGTTACCGAGGAAAAATGCAGCGCTTGACCCGGTACTTCCAGACTATCTGCCGAATTCCTCCCTCTCCCTGTTCCCCTTCCTCTTTTCTCCCCCACTGTTTGCCTGTCTTTCTTCTGTCATTGCCTTCCCTTCGATCTTTTTGCCCCTCTTTCCTTCTGCTTGGACCCTTTTTCTCAAACGTTTGTCTTTCTTTCTGCTAGAGTTCACTTAGGACAACCCGACTCCTTAGCTTTCGAGCTTCAGCTGCCTGTATTTGCCTGCTTGCAAGACTGCACAGGGGAAACAAACAATGGGCATATTGTTAATCTGTCCGTAAGAAAGCCTTATCTGGTTGTAGACATGGTATTAAGTTTCGGAGTGGCCCCATGCAGCCATGCTGGGGGCGGGGAGCATGGGGCAGCGGGGGCAGAGAGACAGACTCAGAGAGAGAGAGACAGAGAAAGAGAGAGAGAGATGTGGATAATAAGCTGTGTAATCTCTTCACCTACTCTAAACAGCTTAACCTTGTCATTGGCTGCTGGTCCACTGGCACCCTGGTAGGGGATAACTGGGGGCTAATAATTATTGGATGCAATCCAGGCTGAAGAAATACAAAAAATGTAAGTGTGTAGTTTTAGGAAACATTTTATGCAGTGCATGTATTTGAAATTTGGATTTATTTATGACAATGAAACATCTATTTAGCACCGATAATCTAGGACCACCATTAAATAAAGACCAGTGCAAGCAACCATCTTTGGAAGTGAGAAAATAGGCTCTAGTAGTTCAATTTCAATCTGAGCTGATCAGCGAAGGCCTCAGGTTTGTCAGAGAACATTACCAAAACAGTATTATGAAGACTAATGATTATAGCTAATAGGTTTGGGATAGAGTTGTGGAGAACTTCAAAGCAGGATTAGGCTTTAAAAAATAAAAAAAAACTTCACAGATATTATAGAGTGGGATATTCAAGCCATCATCTGTAATTCAAAGAGTATTGTAAAACTACAAACCTATTAAGACATGATTGTCCAGTTAAACTAACATGAAGAAGAAGCTTGCCACAAAGCATGTAGAGGAGAAACAAGTGGAAGAAGCTTCTCTTCAATGAGAACAAAACTGAATTCCATAACAATCAACATGTTGGGAAACCATTATTACACATCACCATGAACACACATTCCCATTGGGAAAAAGGGTGGCAGCATCATGCTGTGGATATCCTTTCTTGAGAAGAAACAAGAAAGCTGATCAGAGATGATAGGAAGCTGTATGGAGCGAGATACAGGAAAATCCTGACAGACAATCTATGCAGGAGACTTATGAGTGAGACAGTGGTCCACCTTCCTGCAGGACAATGATCCTAAACATGCAGCCTATCATAATCTAACTTAATATTAGCAAACTTGAAACATGCAGTTCACATATGATCCCCCATCCAAGATGGCTGAGATTAAGATACTTTGCAAAAAAAAAAAACAATGTGCAAAGATTTTGATTTTTTTAGATATGCAAAGCTGGTAGAAATACACCAAAAAAAGCACTTGCAGATGTAAGTGTAAAGGAGAGTAGTTCCACAAAATGCATGTGAAGTCATGACTTTTTTCACTCTTAAGAGTACCACTTAGTTTTAATTATTCCTACACAACCCCAATAATAAAGGAAATGCAACTTTCTTTTGAAGTTATTGTAATGTGACAAAATGTGAAAAAGTTTAAGGCTTACGAACAGTTTTGCATGGCACCGTAGTCGATCTTATTTAACATCTTCCTAAAGTCCAATCTGAATTCTTCAACAGATGGCTCATCTGAGTGAGGTGAAAGAGGATTAGTGAAGCTACAAACTACATTTTTTTTTATTAGTTTAGACAATTCCCTTACTTGCCTATGAGCCATTCTCTCAACCTATCATTAATCTCACAATTTATTTGTGCATCTGCAGTCAATCCTAACTGTCCGGAGCTAATGTGGAAACCGATATCGAGCTCACTTGAAAGAGTTACAATATATTCAAGCAGTAAAATTTGAGTTCAAGTAAAAAGACAAAAGATCCCACATGTGGTGAGGGATCATGGGGGATTAGCCTGCTCAGGGCCATGCACCCAACCTTCGGATCCCCGAGTTCAAAGTGGACCCCCCTGTGAATACAGTAAATAAGAAGGTGGATTGGAAGATCAGGAGAGTGCTCAGCAGACTTATGATATACATGGTGTCGTCCTTTGATTTGTACGCAGAATGAAACTTTCAGCTGAGGTCGCATCTGCGATGGCAAAAAGATATCATGTTACATCAAAAGGTTTTAAAGAGGTGTACTTTTTAAAGACTCACAAAACATCTAGAGCCGAAATGCCCTTTTTAATATCATCAGTTTTACATTATATTACAGATTTTGCAAGGAGGCAGCCTAATAAATAACTTTAGAAATTACATCTAATATTGAGAAAGGATCACACGCACGGTAGAGTGGCACTTTAAAGGCATCAGTAACGATGCCAATCAGA
The DNA here is from genome assembly GCA_903066815.1 of Brachyrhaphis roseni. NCBI lineage: Eukaryota > Metazoa > Chordata > Actinopteri > Cyprinodontiformes > Poeciliidae > Brachyrhaphis > Brachyrhaphis roseni. The sequence goes on from CAEFZY010049793.1 coordinate 54,807, forward strand.
TGTAAGTGGAGAAATTAGGCACAGTTTGATGGCACCTTAAATTACCATTTTAATCTTTCAAGTTTTACAGAATTAAAATGAAAACCTATTTTAAAAAATGGGACACAAAAATGTATCTACAGACTTATGACTGTCTACAAATAGTTAATAGGGACTTGAATGTCTCTCCACCTGACTGAGATCACAAAAGTTGCCAACAATTTTAGATGGAAGGATCACTAAAAGGAACTTTTTTTTTTTTATTTAAAAAACTGTATTATTGCACCCTCTATGTTATTTTTATCTTTATTCGGGTGCAAGAGGGAGGCACAAACAGAAGGAGAAAGATGAGGCGGTTTATCTGTACTGTGAAAGCACTGCCTCAGGTGTGAACCAGCACTTAGTGCTCACTGTGGGTATTTTTCTGTCAGTGTCTCCCTCCACACTTGGTGAGTTGTGGTCTGGTTTGCTGACAGGAGGCTGGTGTTCAGCCCAGATTGTGGGGACACACACCAGTGACACCACTGCTGCTCTTCAGCAGCACCTACTGGTGCCTGCATGAACTTACAAACAACAGAAAAACTAAGATCTCTCTTTCTCTACATTTAACGGCAGGAAAAAAAAAAAATTAATTGACCTGGATATTTTTATTTTTATAAGGACATGTGCTATATATACCTTATATTTCAACTAATTTTCATTATTTGTTCCTAACAATAAGAACATGATACAAGATTTAAAATGTGAATAAAACCCAAATTAATAACATATCGCTCATTGAAACCCAGGAAAACAACAATAACTTAGAATACTGTCAAGAAGATAAACTTGATAATCATCTGTACTTACGCAGCTGGTGCTTCTTAAGAAACTGCTGCAGTTTTAACCTAAACTTGACCCAGTCAGAGTTCAGTCTTAGTTATGCAGAAAGAGAGGAATATGTTAACTCCTCATAAAGATTAGGCGATTTATCCAAAAGAAGTTTTACATAATGGCACTTTAAAATTCCCACTGAATAGTCAGGGAGTTACAGAAGCTGGAGTTTTAAGAGTAAACCCAGGTAACTGAGCAAACTACGAGCCTTACTAACATTAAAAAATAAGGCTGAAGTTTGAAAATGTAATTTTTTTTTAATTAATCATGTTCAGTTTTAAGCATTTTTTTTAACCATTTTATCACAATGTAAAATGGTAAACAGCCTAGTCAAAGTATAAAATATTTTCTTACAACTGGTCACAATCTTAACTTGCTTGTCAAATTCTAAATGTGTTTCCACTATGACAACATATTTTACTTCTGAGACAGTTTATATTTTACCTCATAAGCTTCAGGTTTAGACATTACCAATGGACACTTGAAAAAAAGCATATCAACACAGCATTATTAATATTTAAGCGAGATGTGACTTTTTAAACCTTTTTCTTCATATTCCAAGACATCTATACTGTCTAAATATAAAATCATTTAATCAGCGTACATCAGGAATTTCTTCACCACTATATGAAATAATTTTCACACAAACTAAAAATAAGTGGACCAAGAACTAAGCCTTGGAATATGTTTGTATTAATTTATTGAAAGAATGAGTTCTAACCATCTGCAACAACACATTGCTCACAGCTATGACTTAACCACTGTAAGCTTAACAAAAAATAATAATAATAATGTTTGATCAATTCTGAAGCACTGAAATTGAAAGTATCAAATCAAATCCATTTTTCTGTAGTTTGGGATAAACCATAGAATTAAAGGGGGTATACTTTTTATTTTTATCTTACACAAATAAGTGTAGAGAAAGAGAAAAAGGAAAGAGCAAGGGGAAAATTAGGAAATAAGGGAGGGAATGAGGGAGGTTGAAAGAATGACAGCATGCAGACAAATGGCAAAAGCTACTAATATTTTATGTGTAACCTTGTCTTTATTTATTAGGGACCTTTACGGTCAACGTCTTAGAGACTGTCCATGCACATTACATGCACATTTTGGCTGCAGGTTGAGGAGCTGGTTATTGATGTGATGTGAACAAAAGCATAGGCTTCTTGCTTTGAGCACTACAGTCATTCCTCAGTGGAGAAAAAGATAAATGTGCTTTGCTTGCAGACCTGCACATAAAATTGAGGAGCTGAAGTACAGGCATTGTGCCTGTACTCTTACAGGCACAGTGTAGTTTTGTGACAGAATGAGACATTTTTTCCTTGATCACCTCCTGTGACTGATGCATCCAACACTAAAAGATCACAACTTTCCCCTTGTTAATCAAATGCTTAAAAACTGAAACTTTCACTGCTTTTGGTCCACAAATGTATCAACTAACAGCTTGTGTTTTCAGGCAATTTCAGAATTTTATAAAAATAAGTTTATTGAGATGAACCTTGATACATAAGAAACATTGTATAATTTCATAATTTCTGATCATTTTTAATCAGATTTGGTCCAAGCTCCCACCCTCAAAACATTTCTGAATAAATATAATATAAAAAAAGATTAAGAGTAAACCATAGGGCTAGGCTTTAATACTTTTAATTTGACTTAATTTTTGTTTGCATTGTGCTAGATGAGGGTAGCTATGACTTAGCTTAGCTTAAGAAACAAACATATTAAAGGAAATAGCACAAGAACAAAGCTGGTTTCTCTCTGCATTGCATTTATGAGATGAATAATGTTACCTTCTACTTATGAACTATTACAGAACAGAAAAAAAGTGACAAATGGGGCAAAAGTAATCACAATTTACTTTTAATGATGTGATTTATCTTGCTATCAACCCACAATTTCATAATAACAAAAAAATTTGAGGAATAAACATGTTAACAAGCTCTGGGGATTCCTTGAAAGGCCAGTCTCTCTTTTCCAGGTATCCTTTTCTGCTTCCATAGTCATTTACGTTAATGACTTGACTTATTTAAGCAGCACTGATCAATACGCTCTGGAGGTAAAGTTGCTGAAGAAGTTACTATCTGCACAGGAAGTGAAGACAGGGGGAACCGACAAAGCTGGTCCAAATATATCATACATATAATGAATCTCCTTGGTGATGAAGAGGAAATGAGAATATTGTAATGAGTGTTCAGTGATGATGTCAACACAAACTGGAAGTAAAATGGAGAGAAGAGACCCTGAAAAATAGTGAAGCAGACCAAAGCAAACACAACAGCTTCAGACTGACAGGAAGGTGAGAGAGGAAAACAAATGATCTGTATGTAAAGGGAAAAACTGACTGATCATAATTTTAAAAAATGTCGTGTGTGAGTTGTGGTGAATGATGTGGTTTTTGTGGTCCATTACAGTAAAACCAGATACTGAGAAAGACAGATCATGGTGGACCACCGTGGTTGCTGTGGGCTTTTACAGCTTCCTGGTTTTTCTCAGCAGAGCCATGTGTGTTTGTGTCACCATGCTTTTAAATATTCCTGCAACTGTACTGAAACATATGAAAGTTGTGTTTCTGTGACGCTGCATTGCATATGTATTCCCCTCAAATCTGAGGGGAATTTTGATATATGGGGCAAAATTTTGATACATGGGGGAATTTATGTGATGGATCAACACAAATTAGTATAAAATGTTAAGTGGGTGGAATGAGACAGTTTTGAAAAAAAAAAAATATGAGAAGAGTCTGTTTCATTTGTATTCAACCCCAGTGAGGCAATTTGTAAAACCGCCTTATGCTGAAAGTACAGCTGTCAGTCTGTTGCGGTACGTTTCTTTCTGATTTACAAATATTGAGAATTTTTGTCCATTGCAAACAGCTCAAGCTCAGTCATACTGGATGAACAGTGTCTAAAACTAAAAGTTTAGGGCTGAACATTTGGCCATATCAAACAAAGAATGTACTCTGATCTTGAAAACCACTGTACTGAAGTTCTGGCTGTGTGTTTAAGGTTTATGCTATCCTGCTGGATGGTGAACATCCTGCAGTCTCAAGTGACTTACAGACTATAGCAGAGACTTTATCCAGGATTACCCTGTATTTCAGCTCAGTTTAGCTCTCATCAGTTCATCAGCTTCTCAGTCCCTTCTGAAGAAAAACATCACCACAGCATGGTGCTGCCACCACTATGTTTCGCAGGTAGAATGGAGTGATCACGGTGATGAGGTATATTAGCTTTCCTTCACACATGAAAGCCAGAAAGTTAAATTTTGATCTTGTCTTCCATATTTTTTTATATTCCCTCTACATTACATGTGAACACTTATTTGGACATTATGTCAGTCTCATAAACCTCTTTTCCTTGCAGCCCTTTATTTGTGTGTTTCAATTTTGTGAAACACACAACAAATAGTTGTTATATCGACAGATTCTCCAGCCTGAGCTCTGGAACCCTGCAGCTCCTCCAAAGTTACCATGGTCCCACTGGCTCCTTCTCCGACTAATGCTTAAAGTATTTTAGGTAGATATAAAGAGCATAATAATGAATTATGCTCTTTATATCTTTATTTTATATATTTTTTCTTTTTTTAAAAGGAAAAAAAAATTCCTTTTAATTGTAAGGAAAAAAATATATGTAAATTTCTTTCAACTTTATCATTAAGCACTACTTAATATTCGTAAAATCTCAATAAAACAAGGTGATTTGATCATTAAAGGAGGCAAAAACATGTAAAAGTTCAAGGAATATGGATACTTTTGTGATTGACTGCATTTAGTGCTTCAGACCAATTGTGTTTTGTTGCATGTGTTTGTGTGTGTGTCTTCCGAGTGCACAGTTGGACTCTCGCAGTCTACGCTCCGAGATTAGGTCCATATGAGTGACCTGCAAGCAGTAATGATGGGATCCTTCACGGGGGTCTCGCAGCCCCCTTCCTGGTTCCCACTTCTCAACACCAGCGATAACACAAGAGGAGAAATCTCTCACACACCTCCTGAGCACGCACAAACACTTTCATACACTGGGGAAGCAGAGGTGATGGGGAACCCCCTTTAGATGAAAACAGAGCCCACTTGCTTATCTTATACACACTCTTGACATTTTTCACTGAGATCTAAAGGAGAATTTCAGAGGAATGTTACCCAAAGCCAAAACTAACTTTCATGACACAGTACAGATCTTATTTTTGTATAAATAAACTCACATGATGTGTCAATCTTCTTCCATTTATTTATTCATTCTTTTCAAAAATGTACTTTTTGAAAGTAGGTTTGGGTGCCACTCAATTTCTGATGTAAAAACCCAAAACTAGTTAAAAGTTTTAAAATTCAATAATGCCTGGATTCATTCATTCTCCTCTAAGAAACTACCACACCCTTGCCAGTGTATTTTTATGTTTAGCAGCTCAAACCAATACGTTCTCCCTAATGCAAGAAGGAAAAAAAAAAAAAAGCTTGCTCCATATTCTACAATTGTGTAGATTATGATATTGATCGTCTTGCTCTGTAAAAGCATTATAAATATAAAGAGCATTTCTCCATTAATGGTGAGTAGGAAGCTGGCTAATGCTAATGAGCCTCAGAGTGGCCATTCCAGTCCATTAAGGGCTCTTAGCGCTGGGAAATTATTGTGTTTTTGCAGGGAGGAAAAACTAACACAGCCAAGTGGACTCACAGCTCACACACAGAGAGGTTAATGATAAACGGTACTAATGGACTATCGGTGCATTTGAGCGGAGGAGGGGAAAAAGCTGCAAAATAGGAAAATGTATTTGTTGCTGTAAACTTAAAAGACTCAATTCATTTGAGGATTTGATTTGATTTCTAATGCATGACATGAGAAGAAGGTTTTATGAGGGAAGGGAAAGTTATACTGCTGATGTTACAAACAGTTTGAAAAGTTCCCAAACTTAATGGGCGAGGTGCCCGTCCATTCATGCATTCATCTGTTCATGCATCCTTCAGTTTTTCCGACAAGTATAATCAGGGCTGAGACAAACCAGATACTCACTTACAAGGCAGTGGGTGTCCTGAACAAGCAGCAATCAAATCAAACAATAAAATTTAGTTGTTTTGGAACATTATTGCTTTGTCACCAGTCATTATGAATAACTTATGACAAGTCAATTTATTGCATGTAACTGTCATGTGCAACATAAAATTGATCAGAATCTCTCAACCATGGCGTATTTTATTAGCTGAGAGGTACTGTTTGTTTCGTTCGTCGACATCACAAAAAGAAGAAGTAAACCAATTCTGAGGAGATTACGGGAAAAATGCCACTCGGCTATGGAGGAATCAGTTTAAACAAACATGCATTGTGAAACGAAGAGCCCTCTTGTGAAAAGGTCTGACAAGGGTCAGAACTTTAAACAAAGGAGCAGAGCGAACAGTGTGTTATGAATAGTGTGTTTAGAGGGGTCAGGACTCTTGTGCTTAATACTGAAGCTTTACAAAGGAATGCACATGGGGCTGTGTAAAAAAAAAAAGAAAAGAAGAGCGGGTGGGTGGTGGAGCTGGGGTTACGGTGAACTACCTGTCTACTGAATCAACATTAAACTGATGGGGTGAGGAAGGCAGAGAAGCACAATGAGAATGAAAGTACAGGGGGGGAGAAAAGAGGGAGAAAGATCGTTCAGTTAAAGCTACAATGTGAAAAAGAGATGGAGCTTGTGAGTTTGTGTGTGTGTGGCGAGAGGGGAGGAAGGAGGTGGGGGCAGTGAGCAACAATCTGGAGAATCAGTGTTCCCCTCCGACCTGTAACGTTACTCCAGCTGCATTGTTCAGTGACGGACGGAACAAGACACAGTCAAGAACAGCCAGCCAAGCCGAGGGATCAAATTATTCTGAGGGAGCAAAGATTTACCTTTTACAGCACCACCCCCCACTCCCAGCCCACCCTCATTTACCCACCTTCTAGTCCTTCTTTCCCCTCCCACTCCCACCCTTCCTCCTCTGAGAAGCAGTGTGATCCCCAAGCGATTCCTGCTTAATCTCACAATCCAACTCGCCTGCTTCAACCCCACCCACAAAGACACCCCCACGCACACCCACAGAGGTGCACTGATGCACACATCTTAGACTCAAAACACACCAGCAAAGCATTGTGTACAAGCTGAAACGCACTCTTATGTGTTGCTCGAACTGAGTGCACACACATACGGGGCGAACACAAGAGGTGGGACAGAAACGGAAAAGCTGAGAAGTAGGTCTGTTTGAGCAACATGGAAGTTTAATTCAGTCCAGCTTCCACAGAAGGAGGGTCATTTTTCTAATGGAACATCATCAGAACAATTGCAAGTGTCAGATTTTCTATATAAAAATTAAACTAAAAATAAAAATGTATCCTTCCGACTTGTATGTTTCCAAGTTGCAGCAGGTGATTGAACGGTGGTTCAACACGGTTTGTTCCCTTTGTTCAGAGGTTCAGAATCTGATCAAACTGAGGTAAAACCCTTTTACTGCTCTGCAAGTAAAGTTCTAAAAATTAAATTTAACTGCATATTACTTCATCTGTGCCAAAATTTTCATTCTGTCATACCCAGCAGAAGAAAAAAAGAGGGCTGGACAAAAGATATGAAGCAAGTTTTTATCAGCCCACTTCGTCCCTCCCAGAAATGTACTGTTTTTGGGCATTTTCAAAGAGAATTTGATAAAAAAAAAAAAGAAAAAAAAGAAAGAAAAACTATCATTGCAACATTTATAATGAAAAAAAGAAAAACTGGAGAATAGAAAGTGGTTGCTACATACTGACAGAAAAGAAAGTGTAATTGTAAATATATATGTGGTACAATGAAGAGTGTTTAAATTTCTATATATACACACACGCACCCCCCCCCCCCCCCAACCCCAACCCTCCCCCCACCCCCCCCTCACCCCCCCCCCTAACCCTACCCCCTCCCCCTACCCTAACCCTAACCCTAACCCTAACCCTAACCCTAACCCTAACCCTAACCCTAACCCTACCCTAACCCTAAC
>CAEFZY010049800.1:0-51241 GCA_903066815.1 Brachyrhaphis roseni
ACTTAACACATTCTAAATTATTATTCCTTCCATGAACTTAACTCAATACAAAATACCTTATTTTGGCTTGGGTTACATAAGGAAATATCATATGAACAGAAAACATGTCCTTATCCTTCAAGAAATAGTCACAATTAGTTGATCTTTTAGTTTACCACTCAAGCAACCAAGATATTGTTGTTGTTTTTTTGTTTTTTGTTTTTTTTTCATATTTTCTCTCAGACCACAGGGAGTTTATGTCCCGTCTGGTTCAGGAACACCTTGGCATCCCACAGAATGAGATGGAAAGACTTGGTTCTCTGGGTTTCCACACTGGACCAGTTACCCGCATGACATAGTCTTGAAAAAAACTGATGAATGGATTTTCCTCCCTCAGAGGATTGCATTTTGTACAGTGAAATTGTATTCCGGATATGTCACATTAAAGTTGGATAAAAAAGTCTGAAAAGTATTCATGATGGTCTGATGTTTTAAAAATCCCAATATGAAATTGAATTAGAAACGTGATGCGAGCACAAATCATTACACACTTAGCCTTCTGAAACCCAATGTAGGCTTAAGCAAGTAGAGAAAATATATACAGTATTTCAGAGTTCTTTGTTGTTGTTTAAACATCTCTGAACCTCTAAGACATGGTACATATCGTAACAAGGTGGAACTCAATTTCTTGTTTCTCCTAGTTAGCCATAAAATGGATATAGTTATCTAAATCAACTCAAAGGCAACAACATAAATAGTCATGGCATGAAAAACTTTGTTGTACTATACTCACTCACAGTTCAGTAGACTACCCCACTTAGATCATTAAAAATGAAAAGCTCCCCTGGTCCGCTGTTGTTCTGTATGAAATATTCAAAAAAGAAAGATGTTTCTGTGGTCTTTACCTCAGTCAGGATTTGTGCATATTACAGCAGTAAATCTCAGCAGTAAATCTCAGCAGTAAATCTCTGTTCATGGATTAAAAGTAGTACAAGTTTTATATTACAATTTTGAATTTGAGATGTATGTTGTAATTAGAAATCAATTCTATTTGCAGCCTGTCACATTAGACCATCACATCTCAAAGAAAAGAAAATTTGCTTTTACATTTTTCTCTCCTTCTCCAGGCCAGGTAATCTACGTTAAGCAAAATGAAAGAAGACTGTTAGGATTTCTAAATGACACACAGTGTACAGCTCATTACTTGCATGCACATGAATGATGATGAGCCTCACATGAAGTGGAATATCTTTCTTAAATAAGTGGAAAGAAATGAGTTGAATTATTATGACTACGTAAGTATTGTAAGGATTTTAATCTATGTGAATTTAACCAAGTATTTAAACGCAATGCAATTATTGCTTCGCTTTAAAAAATGAACTACTGTCACAATAATTCATATTCTTGCAAAAACGAATATGAATTATGTTGCACAAACAGATATTATTACTGCCACTATCCATTGTGATCACTAAATCACGCACAGTTATTTTTTTCATCCCCACAAAAATTCAGTAGGATTAACCTAAAACAACAACAGCAGAAGTAATGAAATAAACTATAAAATTTAAATTTTGATCATTTTCTCAATATAAATACAGCAAATACTCAGCACTCTCATCTTTGGGCTGTTTTTGAAAGACAATCCTGTGTGCACAATGCATGACACAAAAGGATATTAAGCACTATCTGCTTGGATGCTGAAAATATATTGAATTGCAAGCCGTTTTTCTAAGGTTTCATTTAAAAATGCAGAATAAATGCAACTAGCAAGAACCACCATTTGTTATATGTTGCCATTTATTTGATGAAAACACATTTGCTTTAAAATGCGCTCCTTTTTACCACTGTGCTTACACTTGTGTCTCACTTTGACACTTTGCCCCTGACTGAGGGTGTATATTTTGAATGAAATGAGCTTAACACAGCTGCCCTGTCATGCATCAGTCCTCTGGCCCAATCTTTCTTACTTGATCCATCTGCTCAAGGCCTGTGCACAGTGGTTAGATGTGTGTGTGGCGGCAAGAATATGTGCATATATAAAAACATACAGTCTTAATCCTCACCTTGCAACATAACACCAGGTTTTCACTGTTAGACCAAGCAGCAATAACTAGAAGGAAGGCTGATGCTGCACGGGTGCTTTTAACACAAGATAAAAAAAAAAAAAAAAACACAGACTGCCTTCAGTTTATAAATACGGCAGTTTAACCACCAAAAAATCAAATGCCCACTAAAATAAATGAATATAAAAATTAAATATGCAAAATACATTTAAAATAGAAAATAAATAATAAAATAGAAAAAAATCACTATCTTCAAGAAAAAGCTGGTTTATGCAATCTTGAGCTAATTATTTAGGCTTAGGCTATTAGAGGACATAATGACCCCTGTTTTTACTGATGTCTTCATGCTCTCTTGTCACACAACTGAAACCAGAAGTCTACATATACCGAATGACAATATATATTTTTTTTCTCACTGCCTGAAGTTAAATTATACCAAACTTTCTGCTTTAGATCAGTTGGAATTACCATAATTAGTTGTATTTTCTATTTCAGATAGTGAGAAAACATTTTTATGGGTCTTTTTAAGCCTTTTACATGTCACGCTAGCAGTTTCAAAGTACACCAGACAATTCTTCCACACTAACATACCACATCTACTTGCCTTAACTGTTGAAATGAAGTAGGTTAGATCTGTGTTTTTATATTGCTTACACCAAATTCTTACTCTATTTGAACATTGCAGCTGAAATTGAGAGGAAGTGGGCATTGCACTGTGGGAGTTTAAGCAACATTACTGTTGAGCCATTGTTGTGACATTTGAATAGACCAGCGGCAATTCTGTATCAATGCCGCATATGTGCAATATACATCCCCTAGTGAGTGATCAAATTGAGTTTGGTGTAGTGCTATATGTGTAGAACGGCACCGTTGGAGTATTATTTTCTTACAGCTACGTATCTTCCTATTCCACTTAACACATTCAAAGCAGATGTGCAGCTGTGTGAAAGGGTTGTTAGAAAAATATTGAAGTCCATGTGGTGGATCATTTGTAGGTGACTTTCTGAAACTTCTTTATGTTCTGTAAATAGATCACAGTCGCTCCTTACCCATTTGTAATGACATTCATACTGTGGCAGAATCAGGTTTTGTTCTGCTTGATTTACATTCCCTACTTTTCCCAGCTCCGCCTTTTTCCCCTGTGTGCTCTTTCAGACAATGTCTTGACGTCACAACATTTCAGATAAACAAATCCACACCTAACTGAACCTTTGCTATTTCATATGCTGATGCACACACCGACTTAAACATGTCTCATTCTTGCGGACACTTGCAAGCATTTTCACTCGCTCCAACTGTTCCCTGTGCCCTGTGATAGAACGGACACAGTGTCTCATTTGATTAATGTGAAACCACTGTCTGACATCTTTAGTGGATCTGGAAGCTTCAGGGTAGGTGGTTTAGGGAGACAATATATGAGCAGAAGTAAATGGAAGAAGAATAAGAGGAGGACGAGATGAGAAATGCCAGTGACCAGAAGTGACCTAAAAGTCCTGAAGATTTCTCAATGAAGCTGAGAGGATTACTGAAGGGAGGGAATGTGAGTCATAAGGCTAACCCAGTGTATCCCTCCCCCAAGGGATTCGATGGTCAGCTATGATACATGCATACACATTAACACAAACTCGGCTGCCTCACCAAGCTTTATTGTCTGATCAGTTGTTTCTGCACTGGCTGTGAGGTCTCAGAAATGAAACATGACTTCAAGCTGTTATAAAAATCAACTCATATATTTAAATCTCTCAGGGTTAATAATGTCTTCCTGCAGAATATCTTTGCTCATGCATTTGTGTTGTGCAATGAGCAGTGTGTGCTTGTGTCAGCATCCGTGAGACAGGGTGTTTTTGGGCTATGCTTGGCCCAATAATCTGCAATTATAAAGACTTGTTTGTAAAACTTCACCATCCTGTCCAGACACCAGTCTTTTTGGAGATTTGAACTGGCTGTTCTCATGTCAATTAAAGCTGTCATGATTATTTAGATCTTTGTTAGCCTGGTAAAAACCAGCCCCTTGTTCTATGCTTTGCTTCGTACAGAGGGTCTGGATTCTCAGCTACTGAGAGACGATTGCTTCCTGAAGTTACTGGTGGCATAGCTTCTGTTGAAGTTTAAAATTTTACTCAATCACCAATGTTTGATCATAACATCTGCAGTGCACCAGTTTGACGTTGTGAAACTTAACAAAAATTACCTGCACTGTAAACAACCATCCTCCACAGTGAAGAGAGAAGTGCCGAGATGAATGAGGTGGCTGTTAATGTTAATTCACTATTTGGAAGCATGATCAAGACGGACTGAACGGCTTAGTTCACTTCCTCCGCTGCCATCTCTAAAACTACAGACAGGCTACAATTCTAAAACAGCGCAGAAAAAGGTAATCGTTCACAACTTCTTCTGTTCTCTGATTGGTTAAAATTCTACCAAAGAAATCCAGGTTAATGGGAGAAAGCCCAAATGGAGCTGTGAAGTGAGATAAGAATGAAACAGAATTGTGTAGGAAGGCAGTGAATGGGCATGTAGCCACAGGTTGCATAACAAAACTATGAACTTCACTGATTACTATTAGAACACACAGAGATTTCATGACCAGCGAATTGATGTAGCTGAGTTTTTGAGATTTAAATTACTTTACTTCATAACACATACAGGGTTACCATACTGTCAAAAGTTGGGTAAGTTAGCAATTATGACATTTTCACAATATTTCCCCATTTTCATAAAGGTTTCTGTCATCTATGCTTCATACACAATAAAACATCAATTAAAGGCCACCAGTAGAAATTAGACATTGGCAAGCTTTTATAAATACCCTTTTTCCAAAAGCTTGTCTTTCAGGTCTTGGCTGTGAGAACTTTTTAGTTTTAGTTCTTATTGTGAATTCCAGATATGAGGTCCAGATACGAGAAAGGCTGTAGAAATCCACCATGGGCTAGTCAAGTCAGGGAAAATCCAGGGACATGAATAGGTCAGGAACTTGGAGCCAGAACAAGGAAAAAGAAAAGGACTGAACTTCTACTAGGACAAGGTGGTCAGTAATTTGGCAGGGAGGCAGAAACTTAAAGGAGCTTAAGTACTGCAGCGACCACATAAAGCAGGTAGACCATCAGCCAAGGTGCAGGTGGGTTCAATAAAGCTGAAGAGCAGAGGGAGAGCTTGATAGACAGTGGAAGCATAAAAACATCATGAGGTATTGATGAAAAAAATGCTTATCATTATAGTATTTATATGTATTCAGTCCTCTCTCCGGGTACTCCGGCTTCCTCCCACAGTTAAAAGTATGACTGTTAGGTTAATTGGTCTCTCTAAATTTTCCTTAGCTGTGTGAATATGCATGATTGTTTGTCCTGTTTGTCTCTGTGTTGCCCTGCGACAGACTGGCGACCTGTCCAAGGTGACCCCACCTCTCGCCTGAAATGTGTCGCTGGAGATGGGCACAGACACCCCCCCTAACCCCATTAGGGACAAGGGTGTAAGACAATGAATGGATGTATTTAGTCCCCTTCTCTCTGATATTTCTAAGTAAAAGAGTGAAACCATTTACCTTCAGAAGTCAGTAAATAGAACTCATCTGTGTGTAATTTAGTTTCTTTAAAAATACAGCTGAGTGAGAGCCTCTGAGGTGAAAATAAACAATAATGAAGGTGAATCATTGTTCAAAGGAGGAGCAAAAATAAACAATTTGAATACTAAGAAAGATCTATTAAAGTGAGATCTAGGCTGAACATAAACTAAACTAAGAAAAAGTCAAAATACAAACATGGAAGAAATACCAAAACCCAAACAACCAAATACTCATGACAGTTCCAGGTTCACCACCATCCATTAAGTCAAAGATCACCCTTGCAAATATCTCATGATTGAGATTAATAATCTATTTTTGAATACCACTAAAGATCACTAAAGACAAAGTACCACTACTGGGACTTGTAAAGAGTACCGGTACTCGCCAAGAATCAGGGTTTGAGCTAAGTGACCAAAGTGTATCTAAACCTTTAATTTAAAAAGGTATATTTATTGGATGTTTTAAGACAGTTGCTTGCTCTAAATTGCGTTTGGTGAAAAAACAAACTTCACTCATATATGAGAAAAATAACTTAAAAGCACCTCTCCAAAACTGGGGACTTTAAGTCACAGTAGACCTTACACATTTCATATCACAGCTCAAAAGCATCTATTGTTTCACCCTCAACCCTCCTCCATCTCATCTAAACCTCCTACATCTTTTTATTTCCTCTGCTACAACACAAAGCTTTTACTAACAAGCTTTATGTCTAAACTGGTAATTGGTTATAAATTGGCATATTGTTTATCTTGTTCAAGCTTTTGGAGTTATTGACCTTCAAAAATGCCTTATTTAATTTTTTTTTTTAGAAAGACAATAAATGCCAAGAAGCTTTCCTCCCAGGCAAATAATAATAATAATAATAATAATAATAATAATAATAATAATAATAATAATAATAATAATAATAATAAAACCTATATTTAATTTTACAGCAGACATTTTGTTGTTATTCACAAAGTCTTAGAGCTCAAGGTGAGATTAGCTGTCATGGTACAGGGAGCAGGTAAATAACCCCAAGACATCATGTCACACACATTGGGGGGGGGAAAGAAGAAAAGGGAGATTTCTTTAATTCCGTCACTATGGGGTCGATGGTCCATCCACCCGTGTAATGAGGTCTGTTAGCCAAATGAGCAGCCCTTCAAGTGTAAGTGTATGTGTGAGTAGAAATGAGGATTCACAGAGGAAGGCGCTCGAACAAGTGCATTTAAATGAATGCTAATTTTATCGAGCCAAAGCTTGTCATGTCATTGCCTTACTAAATGTGGAGCCTGCACAGGTACTCCTCACAGCCACTCTCAGAAATCCGACAGCCCTACCATGTGAAGAGTAGCTAAACATCTGGCGTTTCTTTCTTGAATAGATAGAGCCATCATTACTCAGAGAGCTTCACTGACATGCAGGAAGTGTGCTTACATTTAAAGCCACCACCTGTAATTCTGGTAGTATCCAGTAAGGGAAATTATATTTGGTATAATTTTAAAATTGGCATCATTCTGATGCTGATATGTTTAAATTATGAAGGCAGCAGCCATTTGTTTTTAAATAAGGACCAATTGCTGGAGCTGACAAAGCACATTGTGTCACTTTAGAAACTTTTGAAAATGGCAACTAGATTCTCATTCTGCAAAAAAAGAAATCATCCTCATTAAAATTAAAATTGATGCACTGTAAAACTGAAAAACATGTGCACGATTATCTGGGTTGACACAAAACAACAGATCTGCTAGGAAGGAAACTAAAAAGGGAATATGTTTTAATTCTCTTCCCAACCCCAATGAAGAGTGGATTCACAAATTTGTTTGATGAATTACTTCAAATATAGGAAAATGCTTCCGCTGTAACATTTCTGTTGATTTTGTCACCATCACTCATATGTGCAGCTCAAATGGCAAATCTGTGCCAACCTGGCTTATCTATTCATAATACTACATTTTCTATAATATCAGATGCATAGAAATGTGCTTTAATGTTATTTACAGCACATTAATGAAACGCAGACACACAAGGGTTCAGTAGGTGGGATTCCTAAAAAACTAACCTTCTCTAAACTCATTAATATGCAGTGGTTAAATTAATTTATTCTTTGACAGAAATCAAAATTAATTGGAGGATTAGGACTGAAATGGAGATTCTGTTTGACCATAAACTTAAATTCTACCACATTTTTATCTGAAACCTTGAAACTCCTTGACTTGACTTGTATACATCCTGCCAGTTTGCTGCAGCTTTGCTAATGACAGAGAGACACATTACTGTTACTGGAAAACTGTTTATCTGCAATCATTGGTGGTCATGCTAACTAGGCTGCACATTCATGGCAGGCTCTACTGTAGGGAAGGAGCTCTAGGTAAGAGATTCCTCCTGGCTCTGATTGGTTGTTTCTGCTTGTGATCTGTGTTTTCTACAGGTGGCAGTAGGACCACAGGGAGGAGACGGATGGGCTTATTTTTTTTTTCACATATTGCATATTTTTAATAAAAGTTGCTTGCTGCAGGTTTAAGGAAACATGTTCCATCCATTTTTTTAAATTTATTTTAAATTTTTTTTACAAAATATGCTCGCCAGTCATAAGATCAGCATTAAGTCTTTACAGTCAAACCCTTTTCTTATTGTGGTACAAATTGTGAAGGAATAAAATCTGTTTCTTCCTTTACACACTATAAGTCAATACTACCTTCACTTTCCCACAGCCTGTAAGATAATAAAATGCAAGGGAACAAAACTGCGTATTCTGGAAAATGGCAGCCCTGCTTTTTAAATTCAGTTCAGTTCCATTTAGTTTATTTTTATAGTGCTAATTTATGGCACTACAAAAACAAGTCAATTCAGTCCAAATTTCAATTACATACATTTCAGCTGATCCTAGTTATTACACATTGCACTCAGGTTCAGTTTATTGTTCAAATTGCTTAAAAAAGGGAAAACCATGGAAACCCATCATTGACTTACAACATTCACTCCTCTTGGGCTCTCACTTTGCAATAAAATTAAAATAATCTGTTTCTATGTTTGTTGGGTTTTTTTTAAACAAAAATAGAATAATTTCATCTTGAATATTTTGATGGTTGGTATTTGATTTTATTCAGAAAGGTATTGTTGACTACTCTGCAATCTTGACTGGCATTTATAAGGCGAGGACTTGTCACCACAGAACAGCACAACAATTGTATCTGTTAGTTTATCAGGGGTGGGCAATCCTGGTCCTCGAGTGCCGGTGTCCTGCAACTCTTAGATGTCTCCCTGGTCCAACACAGCTGAATCCAACAGCTGGATCGCCTCCTAAGTGCAGTCAAGTTTTCCAGAGTCCTGCTAAAGACCTCATTATTTGACTCAGGTGTGTTGAAGTAGAGACACATCTAAATGTTCCAGGACACCGGCACTCGAGGACCAGGATTGCCCACCCCTGGAGCGTATGAGATCATGTGAAGCGGGTAGGGCCTAGTGTGTCTGTTGAGAAGTGGATGCTTCCTGCCTTTTAATAATGCTTGTCTCTGTTTCTTTTTGTTCTTCGGCTGGTCAGTGCAGCTGTTTGTGTTACAGAGTATCCTGTTTAGGTAAGCATTTTGTTTTGAGGCAGCCGCAGGGATGCTCACACCTACACTATGTCCTAATGAGGATTTTACTAAACCCACAGAGTCTACTGTATAACCATACCAGCCCCCATGGAAAGCCTGACACTGCAACTACGATTATGTGTGCGTGAGTGTGTTTTTGTGTATCTTGCAAGCGAGAGTTATTGACACTTAAGAGGAAAAGAACTGAATGCAGAAAACCAAAAGGGGATGGAGTGCAAGATAGGAGGGGATTAAAAAGGAGGGAGAGGAAGAAATGGGTTCCGTAGAAGAGTAGATGCTACACAGAGCAGGGTTTATTAATATCCATTTGGGGGTAGGGAGGGAGAGTGCAGGGTCCGCTAATGCTTCTCTTGGCATTGACACAGCTTTCCCTTCTGTCTAAAAAGACTGGAAAGTGATTTCAGCAATCGTGAAGCAGTTCAGAGTTTTAAATTTTCACCAAAATATCACTTGCAAGCAATCTGTGACAACCTAAATGAAAGAGGTATACACCAGGAGATGGACATTGCAGTGTCAAATCTAAATAGAAAGGGGAGCTACGGAAGATTCCTGGAGCTTGAAATTTAGCATTACATTTCTTTCTCTTGACTGAAAGGTTCAATTATATGTATTGCTGAGCAGTAATAGCACAGAGAACGCCAGTGGCATGGCAAAGTTAAAGACTATAATTTGTATGCAGCATAAGGAGCATCTGGTCATCCAATTACAATCTAATGGTTGCTCTTCATCCAGTGTTAGCATCTTCTCGTCTGTCTTAGAAGCACAACCCTAAAAACCACAAGTGTCTATGCTTTTAATCTTTGTGTCTGCCCATTGCACTTATCAGAAATGGCCTCAGCTTATTTTTTCTTACATCTTTTTATAACCAAATGTTTGCCTTATAGCAAATCTTTAAGAGGATTAACCCTCCTCGGTACATAGGTGGACAATTTTATTTGCTATTACAAAACTACCTAAGTAAAGACATCACACTGGGGATGACTAAAAGAAGTAAAAAGATGTAAATGAGAATGATGGAGATGGAGCAGATTACTTGCAAACTAATGACTTTTCCTGAAGATCAAAAAAGGGGGAAAAAAAGCCAAAACAGATAATTCCCCACCAAAGAAACTTAACATTCCATAGCTGGTCTCCCATTCCGTGGCTAATTCACAGGGGGGGGGGGGGGGGGTAATTAAATGAGAACCGATGGAAAAACTCTTAAATATAGGCACACTGGCACACATGCACAGGCCTGCATTGTGGGAGGCCTGCCACACGTGGCTTTGATAGTATGAGTCTTTTATCCCTTGGCAGCCAACTGCCTGGGTAAAGCACATTTACAGTGTCAATAAAAGCCATTTCTAATCATTTGCTGGCCATCTGAAAATGCACTGCCTAAGGTGCTGTGACTAATAAATTTCTCTTGTCTTTCCTACTGCATTGCTGGTCTTTTTTAACTAACAGATGTATATGTACACATGAGAACATGATGAAGAAGCTATAACAGATGAGCAGAGCAGAACAAATAGAAGTGCTGTACAATAGGGTTACAGGACTGCTCATTGTTTTGTGATGGTAATTTGTCTCATGTCTTTTACAGAGACATGGATGGAGGTCTTTATTGTCGATTTAATCCATCCCAGGATGATGGGGGTGTAATGTAGGTGGGAAAGAAAAGATAACACTGGTGAAAAAGAAAAAAAAAAGCAATCCTGTAACATATTGATGTTTTTTCGTCTCCAAAAACACCTACACCATAAATCTCCTGCTCATAAAACTGCAGACCCAAATAAACATGCATGTGGTAGCTTATACTTCCCAAAATGCATGTGAAGACACCTGCACTTATAGCTTCAACTCTAATGATCTAAACACTTATTCTTTATGTATGTGCTTGCTTGATAGAAATTCAATTAAGATCAACTTGCTCTAATCCCATCCAATGTGGTGATGTCACTGCTGTAGGGCTGGTAGAAGCTGTTTAAGTGTGTGGGGGTGCACAGGAGTGTGGTCAAGCAGCATTTTCTTTTGAACTTTGTTCCATTCACCACCACAGGTTAGGATGGGAAACGGAGTGGGACAGTGCCAGTCCTGCATTCATGCGGGGCTCCACTGTGCCTCAGTCTAAAAGCCAAACAGAAGCTCTACAGGGGTGCTAATGGGCCTCGGTGACAGGTGTGTGTGGGTGTGAATGTGTCCCAGAAAGGGAGAGAGAGTGGAAGAGGAGAACACACACACACACACACACACATGCTGTGATCGTTTGCGTGCGTGCGCGTGTGTGTGCTAACAGTAGAAAAATTCAGAGCTCTTAGGAACAATAATGCCATGGAACATTTACCTAAACTGGTTATTTCAACAAAACATTTTTTTCCACACAACTTGTGATAAGACACTGATTTATAAATTCTGTATCAGACAATTGTCTGATATGTATTGTATTCTTCTCAATCATACCAGTGGTGTTTTCACAGATTTAGCAAACGTTTGACTGGGTGAGAGGGATCCATAATTTATTTTCACCTAAAACTGTTTTAACCTGTGGGGTTATCAGTTGTTTAGGACAGATTCTTTTCCAATAAAACAATAAGGGAAACTTTGGTCATGACTTGATAGTAAGGGGCCTTTAGTGTTGCAGGTCCATCACTAGTCAGTTTAGCAGCATAACAATAAAAGCTGAAAAAAATATCATTATCAGAAAATCTCTGTGAAAATAGTGCCCTGTGTTTGCAGGGCACTATTTCCATCCACTGAGCCCATCCACACGCTGTTTCCTCATCCCACAGTTACCAGCTCCTCAGAGAGAGTTAGCCCTAAATGTTGCCAAATGACAGCTTTGCCTAATTTACTTCCCCAGGCACCATGTGTATGTGGACCCTATAGATTTTCTTAAGACTAAACTTGTACAAAGTGGGTCTGGATTCCCAGTGGGCTACTTGAATGGTTCTGTCTTACTAAATAAACCCAAATCAGAAACACTAATGGAGACCCCAATGTAAATTTTAAAGATTACGTTAATTAGGTGGATATTATTTTATTCTTCTTCTCCTGTTCATCTGGTTATTTCATTTTTGCTAGTTCATTTTAAGTTTAATTTGTTTTTTGCAATTTCTTAGCTGTCATGAGAACACCGGTATCGTCATGGACATGTTGGATAACGTGGAGGTGTTTTTGGGGTGACAATTAGGGGAATTTAAACTTTAAGCTTTTCAAGTTGCAGAGAGGAGCACCTGTCACACTACATTTTGCAACAGCATTCAAAGCTATAGGATCAAACATTTCTCTTTTTGTGAAAAAGGAAACTGTTCTTTTTCTGTATTGACTTGAGCTGAGCTGAATGAACTGTAACAGTCTAGTTATTAAAATCAATAGCAATAACTACAATTCCTCTGCTTCGGATTGGCTTTTGACTCAATCAATGAATATCAAATTATCCAGTCTCCAGAGCACACAATCCCCATCTCAAGGTTTTAGGTTAAGGCCCTGGATATAGATCATAGCAGCACAAACAGAACACATACCAAATATAGAAACACTCTTTAGAAGAACAAAAGCATTTCTGCAGAGCTTATTGGTTAAACACTGGCATGTGTTCAGTAAGTCAGCTTATTGATGAACAAAGTAAAAAATAAATTTTAGAAAACTATTTACAAGAGGCTTATCTTAAATTCCCAAGGGACTATAATTACAAGCTTTTTATTTTCTACATTACGTGTTTATCACCAGAAACTTTGCTGAGAAACGTTTTTCCCTTCACTGGTTTCATTGGCAGGCCATCTGTGTTATTATTCATAAGGGTGAACATCATGCAGAAACTGAGCCAACCGCCTCCAGGAAGAAATGCATGCATAGATATATATTTAAGTGGGTATTTGACTTTGGTGTCATGATGTCATGTTGCCTGTAGTACAAAACATAAGAAATGAGTTATATAAAAAATGTCAAACCCCTTGTCACTAATGACAAATACGGAGAGAAGGTATTCAATGGCATTGGTGCTGTTCAATGCATAAAACCTCAAATAGCAGCCTAAAATCTGTAGAAAGAAGTTCAAAATGTTTTATTTTAAAAAAACTCCACTGTAAAAGCATAGTATACACAAACCAGCTGTGACCTATAAATTATGTACCCATTGAAGTTGAGGTTCTTGATCTTGGAATTATAAAAGAAACCAAAGTCAAACTTTTAGGAACGTTCAAAGATGCATCCAACCTTTGAGTGGGCCTTTGTATGAACACTCCAATATAGATATTTGTAGCCACATGGGTCCAATGTGTCATTAAAATTAATACTTAATGAAGAATGGTGAATATAAAAAATAAATACATTTGGTGTTCTAAACCTATGTCCATGCCTTAATTTCTTTGAAAACTAAAGTGAAAAAGTCAATGCACGAAAATTTATTTTGACGAATATAACTATAGAAAGCAGACCATCAGTGTCAAGTCTAATTAGAATACAGCTTTTCAAATAAGACATAATCATGCTCACACACAGAGTAAAAGAGAGCTCCTTCAGGATGAGTCAGTATCTTCAGGTTGCATGTTCTGTGCATGTATGAAAGCTGATTGATGTTGTGTATAATGTGACCTTCTATTGAGTCGCTGTGATGTTAAATCTTCTTTACTAAGCAACAACCTCCATTCTAAAATCATGACCCTCTCGGTTTGATCCAAACAAGCTCACTTTCAACTGAGTTCTTTTTTAGGTATTTTGCTCCATATATCACAATACATTTTTAATCATAATTTCATTGATGGAACTTGACTAAATGTCATGTTTTGATTGTTGTTTTATTGCTTTCACTGCTGCTGTTTCCGATATGATGTAAAGCACTTTGAAATGCCTTGCTAAAATAATTGGCTCCTATATACACATTATTTGACTAAAATAAATATGAGATCCATGTGTGTGAAGTGCATGTGAGTGTAATTTGAGCACACATTTGCATTTTGCACTAATTGATGGTGTGGTTATAGATAAATGACCAATTGGTACTTTCTTTTAGTTGGACCTCCTGACTTCAATTGAGAAAGTACTGCTTGACCATATGCCTGAACAGTTTCTTGTGGTAAAACCCAGGGGGACCTGGAGGGAACCACAGACTGAATGTGGTAAATGAAATGTATTAATGGAAGGCTAAGCTCCAGTTTAGGGGGTTTTACTGGGTCTCCCAACACACCTACATTCTTGTAAAGCTGAGGTTCTTGTCATGACAAACCCTATGATCTGTGTTGAAAACGTTTTGCTCCTGCTGCCATTGTTGAAATACAGCAGTGACAGAGCGGTTTAGTGTGACTACGGTTGACTGAAGGCTGGCCACGGGCAAATATGTCACAGATAGTTTAGTCTTCACATCACAGTCCTGTACATGGTTTAGCATGGCATGTATGACTCAACAAAAGATGCAGGTTGTTTATGACAAGACACAGACTTGAAAGAGGGCCTGGTGTAAGTGGATAAAAAGGAACAGGTTGATATTGCTGGGAATCTTTTGACAGTCTGACACATAGTGATGTCAAACTTGGAGAATAATACATTATTTAAAAATATGTTTTTGCAACTGAAAAAAAAATGTGGAAAAAGTATGGCATGTATATAGTTGCCCCCTTTTAATGTGGTACCCCTAAATAAAATCCAGTGTGGCTTTTAGAGGTCACTTTAGTTAATCGTCGATAACAGCCTGATCTCAGTATAATTACTGAAAAATAAATAGCTTTGTTGGAGAACATTAGGAAATATATTACATCATGTAGACCCACACCTTTACCATTTATACCTTTACCAGTCATAGCTATATAGTCATAGCTATGACTGATATAACCAATCAAACCCTAGAATTTCCACAAGCTTAATTGAGACATTTTGATAATTTATGTCTACAAATTCTCTCCCTCCACTCTAATTATGTCATAGATTGAAAATGACAATGGGCAAATAGGTTTTGTCTTCTTAATGGTAGTGAAAGGTGTTTCTCAAGCACATTGACTCAGGGGAGCTGCTTACATATGCACTTTACAGACCATGCGTAATTTTGTTTCCACTTCACAGTTATGCACATGTTGGTCTGTTTCACGAAATCTTTATAAAATATGCTAAATGAGAAATGGAGGATACCTGTTTTTGCCAGACAAACGCTCTGAGTGAAGTGGAGACCACAGCTTTCAGCAAGTTTGATTACTCTACACAGACAGTTGAGACAGGGATTTTATCTAGGTGTTTTTATTGCTATCACATTTATAAGAATATGGTCACTTCCCACTCAATCTGATGTCAGAAAGAAATAGTGTCTCCTGCAGCACAAATTTGAATCTTCTTAGAAAACAGATATACACATGCACACAAACACTCAAGCATGTACACGGACATACACACTGCATCACTTCATGAGACATCAAACATTGACAAAGTCCCTTTTTAGTGCTGCCTGTTGGCACTGTAACTCCAGGCAAAGGAAGTCACACGCTGGCAGAATATTAATAACAGCAAGCCAATCACAGAGCTGCATGGGGGAATGTTATTTGCATATGAGAGGAGAGGGACTCCATCCAGCACACTGCCTTCATACATCACAACTGTAGTGCTTAAGAGCATGTTTGTCCAAAAAAAAAGGTGATTGTACCATACTCTGACTTATTTTTAAAGTGATTAGTGGATTGACTTATACAGATGTATAATGATCACTAATGATGCTCAAGAATTTCCATTGTCTTAGTGGAGCTGAAAACAAATGCATACCACACTTGCTGGTACAATCTTAATGACAAAGTATCCTCTGACATGTAGAACAGTTTAATGTATTTAAAGCCCAAGATTACTGTCTTTGCACTTAAGACAATCAGTGTAGACATTTTTATTTTAAGTTCACTAAAACATTAATGGATAATAAGTGGATTTGTTATAAATAAATGCAATATGCTCAATATTATTTTCATGGAGGGTGGAAGGTGCAGGTACTATTTAACATCACAGAGGCATGCTGCTATGAATTATTGAGATTACCATCACAATCCTCATAGTGTTCATAACAACCAAACATTGCCTTAAACTCCTGGTAAAGAATCATCCAGCAGCCAGCATTGTTGACAGAATTTATTAAAAGCTGTTAACGTGTTGTGCAGGGTTTTAACAGGAGCGTGATCAGAGCAAATGCTATTCTTCACAGTGACTGGTTCACTGGTCTAAAAGAGAAGCTCATCATTTCATTCATCACTCTCTCTTACTGTCGCTCCATTTTTTCACCTCATGTGCAGATTCCCTCTGAGTGGGAGACAAGGGATTAGGATATTACCCAATTTACTGGTTGTTTGTTTTCGACAACTATCAAACACCTAGTGTGTTCTCAGCACAGTAAAATCAATAAAATCCATCGAGTTGCAGTATTTCTGTTAAGAGCTGTTTGTCTGACAAGATGTGACTTTGTAAGATAGATTGCTAAAATAAAATGGTCAGCTGTGTGCAGGAGATTGGCCAAGAAAATTGGGAAAACAGTAGTAAAGGCTTTGACTGAAAGATGCACCTTTATTGAGGGGGACAGAATTCAATCCAGTGGTCAGCAAGACTTCCATAAATGTTTTCATTTAATTAAATAAAACCACAAAAAGGCACTTAAATTATGTTTGCCATATTTATTTTCTTCAGATTTATTCCATGTTAACGGTATTCACAATTACTTGTAACAATATAATTTATTTGAGACATTTATTTCAGATGTAAAGACAATACAGTAAAAATGCTATGTGCCGTTTAGTTTTTATAAATTTAAATAAAATATTGTCACACAAATGTTGCAATGTTGTTTACACTGCAATGCATCTTGGGTAGATGGTGTTTGCAAAGTGCTAATGACACTCACTTCCTCCAGCCAGAATACAGGTTATTCCATATAAGGAGATTTGAAGCAGAGGGGACTCTTTTCTTTGTGGAATTCCCGCAGCAACTCCAACAACAAAATTAAATCTGTTGTATATTATCCACCAAACAAAGTGTACCAAACTGACAAAGTTAACTAGATGTGTCCACTGCAAATAGTCAACTAAAGAGTGAGGCTAATAAAAATAACAAAGCTTTTAATTGAAAATGAAAATCTAAACTGTCCAGTGATTAAACATTTGTAAAACAAACGATGAAAAATAAACAGTAAATAAAACAGAATTGCCATTCAGCCACTTGTGTGATATGTAACAGCAGGAACAGCTGTCACAGTGATGAATGAACACAGGACAGACAATAATGGCAGTGTGGCAGATGAATGACAGCTCCTGTAGATGGATGTGCTTCTGTTGCAACAAAAGTTGCCGGATATTCTTCTGAACAGTGTCTGTATGTGTGGACCATCTCAGGTTCCAAGAAAGTGTAGTTCCCAGGTACTCAGAGCAATCCACAAAATAAACGTTTCCATGGATTATTCAGAAGTTATAAATAATTTTCAGATTGATACTCCCATGTCCCTATCAAGGACATGAATTCTTAGGGCTTAACTATGAAGTTTACAATATGGCACTAGATTTCACAGATAGATGGCAGGCTTATTTGAACAAACTGTTCTACAGGTCAGCTGAGACTTGGTCAAAAGAATGTCTCAGAGAAGCTTGGAAAGTAAATACTCTGCAAAAATCTATATCAGAAAGGGTGATCAAACCAGATGTCTTGTCTTTTTCAGATAGGACCATAGGCAAATCCCAGGTGGTTGGGAGGAGGGGGGTTTGGACCCCCGACACCCAAACTTGGAAAAGTCTAGAATTGTCTCCCCCAAAGAAATCATGAAAGAACCACTTGTACTTAAACAATGTCAATATAAAAAAGGCAATGGAAACAAAGAACGAAACAAATATTCCTTTCATCTAAGACAAAAATAAGAATTAATGTTTAGGTCCCCCCCACTATTGTTAGAACAATGGTTCAGTCCAAAGTGTAGGAGGAGCAACAGCAGCGGTAAACGGTACAGGCTCCGTGAGAGCGTTGAAGTATTCCACACTTTCACTTTATTTCACTTCGTCCATGTAAAGCCAGATCTCCACGGTACTATCATTATAGTCTCATACATGAGAAAGTAACAATAGTTTACCACTCTGCACCTCATCATCACCAATGATCTCTACAACAACGTGGAAGACGGAATTCTCACTCTGTACAACAGTACAACAAAGGAAAAAGTGAATAGGCGCCCCCTTGTGGTGATACCTACTCATCTCTCGGAACCAAGCAGTATAATGATTGTTACAATGGAAGCTGAGACCAGAGGGGCTTTTGCACCTGACTGTAAAACAAAATAAAGTACCGTATTTTCCGGACTATAAGTCGCAGCTTTTTTTTCATAGTTTGGCCGGAGCGATACCGGATACTCCGGAGCGACTTATGTGTGGAAATTTACACATCATTATATCATATCACATGTTACTTTCACACTAAACCGCAAGAGGGCGCTCTAGGCCTGTGTTATTCTACCTTCGGAGAGGTAGAAGAAGTTAGCTGAGCTGTTTACAGCGACACTGAGGACGAAGGTAAACTTGTTAGCATGTTATTTATGCTATAGTTATCTGAATAACTCTTAATATGTTATGTTAACATACCAGGCATGTTATCAGTTCGTTGTTCATGTGTCATGTAACATTAGCATACCGTACAATTATTCAGCCTGTTGTTGCCTCTATTCTATTTTTATTGCCTTTCAAGATGACATGTTTGTTCTTGGTGTTGGATTTTATCAAATAAATTTCCCTCAAAAATGCGGCTTATACTCCGGTGCGACTTATATATGGATTTTTCTTCTTTATTGTGCCTTTTATGGCTGGTGCGACTTGTACTCCGGAGCGACTTATAGTCCGGGAAATACGGTAGTTACTCTATGCTTATAGTCTCTCCAATCACTGACAAGATACACTGCAGGGTCAATCCCCTAATCCATCAAAGGGTCAAGACAGAGTTAATACCATAAACACAAACACTCAGTTCCAAATATATTTCTAGAATCACCAGTTGCATGTTTCAGATTGCACGAGGAAAGAAGTGCGTAAAGAAAGGTCCACACAGATGGGAACCAAAAACATTCTTTAGGTCACCACAGCATTGTCTCTTTATCAAGGCTCTTACTCATATGACGTATCATGGCTAGTTGTTTTGAAGAAAGAACATCACAACTGTAAAATCAACAAGTTTAGGCAGCACAAGAAACAGAAAAAGTCCAAAGAGTGTGGGGAGGCTCTTTGGATGGTAACAAGAGGGAATCCTTGGAGGCTAAAGAGCATGGAGTGGACAGACGATCTGGCAACCACTGAAGGACACTGATGGGACTAAAAGACAAAAATGAGAATGAAAAAGCAGCCTAACTTGGAAGGTCCACTGTGAACACAAGAACCCATTGGAAAAATGTAAATGAAAGCAAATGAAATGAAAGATGCAAAACCACAAAATGAAATTAAAAAATAATAATAATACAGTCTTTTCCTGGTTGGATTGCCATGTGTGGCTGACATATCTTCACTACAGCACATTTCAACTCAACGCTGTCTTGTCGATAGTCATGAATAGATTCTATTTGTAAAGTTAATGAATCTCTTGGAGTTTAATTCATCAGCTGAATAAAAAAAAACAAAAAAACACAACATATAGTTTTAACAACTAACTAGGGACAAGTTCTGTGAAGCATCAGGCATGTTAGTGATTCTGACATTTTTGGTCATCTGTTTCAGACACCATGGAGGAGCTTATCCAGAGTAACAAAAATGTTATGGACTTTATCAAAATAGTGGCCAGTAGAGTCCGTCGCTCCTCTGCAGAGCCTTCATATACCTCCACCTCCTTTTCTTCCCACCTCAGCGAAAACTGGATCAAGACTCGTCACAGAAGGGAGAGAACGAAGGGAGTAAAGTTGATAAAGGGCAACGAGAGGAGAAGAGGAACTAAAGGAGAAGAAATGAGCAGGAAGAGTAGAAGACGAGGAGGCGGTGGACGAGGACAGGGCTGCGTGCTCAGACAGATTCACCTGAACGTGACGGACCTGGGCCTGGGCTACAGCTCCAGTGAGGAGATGATATTCAGGTACTGCTCTGGACCCTGCAGAAAGTCAGAAACCAACTACGACAAAATCCTCTTCAACCTGGTCAACAAGAGGAAGCTCCCCGTCAAAGACACGCCCCTGCAGGCCTGCTGTCGGCCAATCGCGTTTGACGATGACCTGTCATTTCTGGACGACAACCTTATTTACCACACTGTGAGGAAACACTCTGCCAGGAAATGTGGATGTGTGTAGAAGAATCTGGTGACTGAATTTGTTTCATTCAAAACAAGGTGTTTAGTGGTGTTTTTTCTTTACTTTTCAATGTGAAAACTGTTCTGCAGTGTGGTTATGAAGGAATTCCTGCAAGTGGCAGACTTCAAGTGTTCTTTTTATTGATTCATTTCTGCTTTATTTCTCCTTACAGTTTTTAATATTTATGCTTAAAGAAAGAACTGCCTTGCAATTATACAATATGGAATATGTTAGTCACATATGAAATTTAATTTATGAAATGCAAAATGTTTTAACTTATTGATATTTATTACACGTTTATAGAGGAATAAATGTTATTTATTGCTGTGAAGGAATTTCAGACCGTAATAAAAGTTAAAGCATTCAGCGGTCACGTTTAAGGTTTGTTGCAGATGTCCTGCAATGTCATTAATGCAGCTTTACAGTTTACATCATCTGCTTATCAGTCTGTTATACATAAATAGGAGGCAAAATCATCACATTAAAACAACACAGAAAAGTTTTTTTTTATTTACTTTTATATGTTAAGCAATAAAGTAAAGACACAATGTTTTATTGAAACAATTTTTGTTGAATAGGGGTCTGTAAATTGTTTCAAAATAAAAAATGGTCTTACACATCTTATTAAAAGAAAAGCATAGGTCTACCACTGCTTGAGTCTGAAATTTAAAAAAATGTAGAAATAAGTAAGATTGTATCTGAGTTACAAAATGACATGTTAAGCAGAATAAACACTTTATGAAATTTGCAGCTTTCAGTGTAAAACTTACTAAACTAATATTTACTGTAAAACAGGGTAAATTATTCCCAGTTGCTTCCATATAATTAATTTCCAAATGGCACAACAGATTAAGCAGATAGAAATTAACATTAAAACAGCAAAGCTTGATTACACTCCAGAAATCTTGTTTTTACATAAACTATACGACATGTTTGTGTCTCATACATATTTTATTTCATGCCTGTTCTACATTCAGTAAAGTTACTCGAAGTGGGTAAAGCATCAAGAAATCATGTTCAAGTTAGAGTAGCGATGCTTCATTGTATTACTCAAATGGAATCAAATGTACGGTTTGGTAAAACTACTCCTACTCCTGTGCTGTTTCACACTTTCTCTCTTTCTTTTAGGACAAACCCAACCAAATAAAGTGTTTGCTTAAAAAAGTTTAGTCAAACCTGACCAAAGCACATGTCTCCAGTAAAAGTCCCAGCAGTTTGTGGAGCAAACTCCAAACATTTCATTTGCAGTGGTACAACAGAAAAGTTTTTTGTTTTTTGCTGCCATTTATGTTCCCACAGAATGAAACTAATCAAATCAACGGTTGGATTGCCTGTTTTTTGGTTTGTTTGTTTTTTTCACTGATTAGATGTGGAAAAAATACATTCATAGTGGACCCCACTGCAGAATGTGTGTCCAAGACTTCATTTTCAGAGAATAGATGAAAAAGTGAACAATCACAATTTTTCTGAAAAATAATTACAAATGTAAGTTTTTCTTGTCCTGCGCTTTTGCTGCTTTTGTATTCAAATTATCTGCCAACTCCATGTAGGTAATCAGTAAATTACGGCAGTTCTTTAGGAAGTATTTAAGTACACTAAATGACCAGTTTTGTAAGAAATACAACATGAAGAACTTGTACAATTGAAAAAAAATTATTTAATCCGTTGCAGAGAGCATTTTGATTATATTTACATTATTTGATCATTTATCTTAATTTTGGGTTAAGTTGATTATCCAGTTTTCCGATTTTTTTCAAACTGGGTGACTGAAACATGAAATGATTAATTTCTTCTTGTATCTAAAAGCAGTTTTATGTAGAGAAAGATTGCCTTTCCTTGGAAAGACTTTAAATGTTCTCCTTGTAAATGGAGTTGCACTTCAAATTCAAGGAGCAGCGAAGTTAGGAACTGATGTTGGAGAAGAAAGGAGGGAAAATTTGAAGTCAGTATGGTGAAAATGTGGAAAGCATCCAGAGATTACAATGAAGACAACAATGTTGGAACTGGAGCTGTCTCTCACTTCAATAATGTGTGTGGTACTTGATCTGCTTTTGCTCTCTCACATTTCCGTCTGCTGTCTCCATAGCTTTGAGTCAACACAACCTCATTGAACAACTCAGCCCAACAAGTAGTTTTCCATCCCTTTAATTGCCTTATCTATTCTGCTGTTTATTTTTCAGCATAATTTACAGAAAAATCAATCAAAGCAGTCAGAGCAGGGATGCATTCATGCATTCCTCTGCATTTAGGCGCAGCTGTCTCTCTGCACTTTAAGTTTATTAAATTTTAAATTATTATATTAACAAACCTATCATTTCAATCGGTACAATCTAAACACATTTTTAAAATATTGCTATAGAGTCATGTATTGTAATGATGAAAATCTCTGAGTCTTTGTTAAGAAACCACGTCTGTCAAATCAGTGACTTTGTCAAAAGAAACCAGAAGCCCAAACTAAATTGTGAAGAAAATACTGAAGATGTTCACAGTTTGTGCTTTTTTTCTGCTCTTATTGCTCATACAGTGTCTGCATAAAGATAGATCACCTGTTGGAATGTTGCAGCATGAAATACAGGGAAAGCAGAACATAATGGAAATAGTTGTTTCCTTTACAAGACACCAAAAATGCTGGTTCGGACTAATTTTGTGTTCATTTCAGTACCAGTGCATTTTGAACTTATTTACCACATCATATCAGGGTTTAAACAGTCAAATCGTAACAACATGCACTTTCGTGTGTGTGGAGCAAATGGTGCAGACTTCCACATGCCGTCCCTCTGCAACATCTTTGCAACATTTTAGAACTGTGATGTGCATGAATATGATTTATGCTTCCATAATCTTTGGCTAAATATGGACATGTAACAAAATACAGAGAAGTACAACAAAAACATGAGAGTATAACATTTAATAATATAACAACCACAGAATGAAGCTAAAAATGGAATCCTAATGACACAAAACACTTTGAAACGAGGTGGATCTTCACCCACATGTCTGATTTAAAACACTCAAGAGGCCGGTCCATCCAGGCCTCCGACTGCAAATTCATAGTATCCTTACGTTTTTAGTTAGGAGCAAGGAACAACAGGACTTGATCAGAGAATCTTAAGAGCTTAGGAGGAGTGGAAGAAGTTAAAAGTGGGAGTCTGACTGTTTATGACTTTATAGATAAGACAGAAGGAAGAGGACGGGTGATATAATAGTGAAATGGGATTTTGGAGAGATGTCTAAGAGTAAGTTTTAGGTAAATGAGAAACAGAGTGTTGGCTTAAGTGGATAAACAGAGTGAGATTTTTCAAGCATTCATAAATTACAGCTTCTGACTGAAGGAAGATTAACAGAGGATGTGCTTGTTAGACGAAAATAGCTGGAGTCAATGCACTCAATGTGTCTTTTTGTCAACTATCAGTCCAAAATGTCACCTAATGTCTCAGTTTCAGAAGACAATCTTATTGTATGGTCTAGAGAGCCAAAGTACGGGAAGATTCTGTCAAAACCAGAATATCACTTTAACTGAGAAAGTTTAAGACATCCGGATGTTGATATCAGCTAGACAATTTAGAAACACAGTTATGGTAGAGGCTTAATGGAAAGGCATCTTATAATCATACATGACTATCATTTCATAGCATTTCTTTCACATGACTACAAAATAGCATAATATGGTATAATATTTATAAATATTATTATTATTATTAAGCAGTACTAATAATATTGTCTTCTTAGCATCATCTTCTTTACAACATATTATTTCAACAACAGAGGTTTCAGCCAGAGGTTTTTTCATATTATTATAATTATAATTCCTATAACATCTAATTTCCATTTAGGATTAATATTGTATTATTGAATCAAACTTAATATTAAGAACAGGTCTATAAAATAAGTCTAGAAATACAGACCTGAGGTAGTATGTTTTCAGAGGCAGTAACAACGAAGCAATACTCTCACAATCTAAATGTAACTTGCTTAAGTTGCTTTTTCTAAAAAAATTTGATGCAAAGGATTTACTGTGGAGATGGTAGAAATAGCTTTCTACTAGAACTATGAGCTGACAGAAGTAGCTCATAGTTCTGCTATAAGCAGAACTAGCTATAAGCAGTATAGCTAGTTATACTGCTATATCGTTTATAGCAGTATAAACAATATAGCAGCTATAAACAGTTTTATTGTACTCTACTGAGTACTGTACTCAGCAGAGTACAATAAAACTTAATTCCAAGTGTCGGCTGCTACTGGGCCCAATACTGAAAAGATAAATCACAATACTGTCACCTATTGCTCCAGTCAACAGAGGAAACCATGAGAGCCAGTCAACGCGTAGTGTCGGTGTCAGATGAGTCGTCTGTTCCTTTGTTCATGGCGACAGAGGAGCTTGTAATGAAGGCTAGAGTTTCTCTGTTTGACAGTGAAGGGATGATGTTCCAGACAGGTGCTAAATACTGAGAGAACTGGATTAGTTGACACATTGTTGTTTTACAAAGAGCTAAGACTCTTGTGCATTTTCAAATCCTTTGTGTTTGTTTGTTGGATTTGCAAGCTAGTGAAAAATAAAGTAAAATAAAGCATCAACTAATCATTTATTTCATATTGTCTGTTTAATAGTCAATTATTATGGGTTATTATAGCAATTAGCTCCTCATTGAGAAAACTGTAAATATTACAAAACGTACCTTCTCAGATTAATTTGTCTCCAGAATTTTTTTTTTATCAAAAATTAAGAGTTTTAATAAGGATACTACAGTGTAGTGGATATTATTTAGAGGGAAGCTTTTGCATTGATGAACTTCTTTGAAAATGACACACTGTAGAAGCTATAGGTTTGTTATCAGTATGTTTTGTTTTTAAACAAATTTTCTAAACTCTGTTTGACTTCTTATTTTGTGAAAACTGTTTATGCTTTAGGGGTCCAGGGCTTTAATCCAAGTCTGAAGTACTTTGCATGCTTTTCCTGTTGATGCTTTTTGTTTTTTGGGGGTTTATTTTTTCCTGAGATACTACGTCATCCTGCCATACTACACATAAAGAAAGAAACATGCATGTTCAGTTGAAAATGGCTAATCTAAACAACCCTCAGGTCAGAGTATGTTTGTGCACGATCGTCTGTTACACTTGACGTATTTCCCTTTTCCTCATTTACTGGAGACAGGCAACACCTGCAAGGGGCAAGTAGGTATAGAAAATGGATGGACGGATGTGTTGTTCTCCTTTCCTATCTCACCTGCTCATGATTACTAATCAGCACACCTGTCTCACATGAACTCATTACCTCCTTTGTTACATCTGTCTCTTGGCTTGTTTACTCTTTGACCATCCGTCATCTTCCTCAGCTGTCTTGGTTGGTCTTTTTAAGTTCATGTTTGTCAAGTTTAGTTGCAATTGCCAAGTCAGAATGTGCTGCGCTGCACTCTGCCTTCGTTACAAACTGCTTCTGTTCTCTATGTGGGTCCTTCACCTAACGGCCTCACTTTCTTCGCTTAAGATCAATATTTATGATCTCACAAAAGGACAGTGACTGGGAAAAAAATTACATCCATTAGAGCGTTCCAACGCCAAAACCACTGCTGATCAAAAATTACACAAAGACTAGTTTCAAGTTTACCAAACCTTTATAATAATAATGAAATTTTTTTGTAAAATATAGTGTTGACGAGACTAAAGAATCTGCTCTGTAGAAGAAAATCCCAAAGCTCCAGCCATTTGTTTGTGACCGTATGCCCTAGTTCACTTGGGTTATCTGGCTTGACGATGATCCACCACTGAAGGGCTCAAACACTAACAAAAAAAGAAACAAAAAAGTCAAGATTATGGAATAACTTGGTGAAAGTTCATAGTTTATTCTAATTTAGATGCTGTGATATGAACTTTATTAAACTGTTCATGAATGAAAACCAGACCTGATATGGCTGAATGAAACAATTCCTCAAAGAGTGGGACAGAAATGCCTCCAACAGTGATGAGAAAGTCCCAATGCGCCTGAAGGCAGTCACTGTCGTGCAACTACTTAGCAGCTTCAAGGGAGCATCACTTCTTCACATGTGTCATGTTGGTTTGAATAGTTTTTTTTTCTCCTTACCGAAAATAAAAGAGCTGAAATGTGAAAGGGGACAATAATATTTTCACAGTACTGTATAGAAGAAAAACAGAAAAGGGGCCACACTTTCTTTAGCAGTGAGAAGTCATTTTATGTTGACATTCATCATAACAGGAAAAAAAATGTCCATATGAACAAGTTTGCCTGGATTGGTTGAGTTGAGACCCGCATGAGAACCGAATGTTTCAACATGTTTGTTCATCAGATGTCTACAAAGAGGCTTTCTGAGGCACCACTGAAACACAGAGTCTGGCAGTATAACTTAAGCTATATGATGTCAGTGTAATCCACAAAGGGTAAAAAACAAAAAAAAAACATCAAAACGTAGCCCAGAAAAGACATATGATGACATTACAAGACAAAAATCAATCTCATCTCTTTCTTGTTTCAACAGAAGAGCTCAAAGATGTGACATCTTCTTACAATCAAGAATTCTTACATCATGAAAGCATTTTGTTCCTACAAACAAAGGATTGGCTCCCTGATAGAGTTCACTGCCACAAAAACACCCTGTAGTGCTGTCTCTGCAACAGAAAGCAGAGGCCAGGGGGATTAAAGTGAGGCTGTTGCACTGATCATCAACTGGTACTATCACCAAACCTCTAGTCTGGACCATCAGCTGCAGATCCTCCACCTGTCAGTAAAGCCCCTGTTCATATTCCACTCACATGGAATATGCACAGATTTTGGCAGTTTATGTGAGAGAAAGCAGGGAATACTCAGCATTATCTTTTAGCATCTGGTGCATTGAGCAAAAAAAAAAAAAAAAAAACCTTCCTGAAAGAATGTTTTGAATTTTGCACGGATTTTAAATTTTGCTGTACTGAAAGTATCGTCACAGTAGTGAAATACAACTGAGAAGGATCAAAAGCAAAGGAGCATCTGGGTTTTTTTCAATAATTAAAGCAACGTGTGACTGCTTGATTTTTTTTTCTGATGTGATTTAATCATTAATTCTGAATGTACTGATAATATTTTTGACCCACTTTGTTGCAGTAAATAAAAAGAATCACCTTCATGTTGTGGGAGAGGTGAGAGACGGTTAAAATATTCATGTGAAACTTGAGAAAATGCTTTCCTGCTCTGCACTACTGCTTCACACCTGTGCTGCATCACTGTGTGCGTGTGTTTATTTAAACGAGCAAGCACATTAATATAGATTTAAATATATAGATGCATGAAAGACACAATAGCTTAATTCATCTTGACCTCTTAACCTCTTTACAGTTTGTCCTTTGCATAAATTAAAGGTGTACTTTTAATCTTAGTTTTGTTCCCACCCCAGAGTTTAAATCAAAATGTGAAGCTTTTCGTTGTAAGATTTTGTCCCTGTATTTACAAAACCTGTTTTCCTGTAAAATTGCTTTTAAGAACATTTTATATGTGTATTTTTGTGTTTTCTTGTTACACCCTATGCATAGCCGTCATAAAAATATGTGGGACAAAACTTCCAAGTCTGACCTGTAATCGTCATGCAAAAGAAAAATTTCTCATGAAGCCTTGGTGTAAATTCAAACTGGAAGACTCTTTAGCCTCACCTGCATCATTCAATCACCATGTTCGGACCATGCTCTGTCTTTGGCAATCATCAATTAAGGACCATCTTCCATGGCGCCATCTGCTCTCCAGCCATGTTCAACTCTCGACTCTTCAGGCCTCCATCCTTCTATGACCTCCATCACCAGTGTATGGATCTTGGGAGGAAGACATCCCTAATCAACATCGAAATGCTCATCCAAGCATTTGGATTGCGATAGGCTATGAAGTCTATCGCAATTCACAGCGCAATGTTTTCCGCCGGGGTCCGAGCGCCAAAGAACTTTAATCCATTCATGTCAATAAACTTTTCAATCGCTGCTTTTTCTCCAGCCTTTCCAGATTTAATACATTTTCCACCTTTGACATTCCATGTTCCTCTCAGAGCTCATAGTTGTTCTAAATGAACATTAACAGAACACCGAGACAAAATCAGTAGCCCTTTCTGCACCACAGATCTTACAAAATTATATTGATTCTAATACAATTTCTCAGGATTGCATAACTTTCTTGAGTTGTAATAACAAAACAATATGCAGCTTTGGATTGTTAAATATTGTCCTTCAGCACCTCTAGGCAAACAAAATCCATGTTCCAGTGTATGTTTAGGTCAAAAATGTTAGAAATCTGCTTCGTTGTTTCATTATCCAGCCCCACAACGTCTTGGATTTATAGCATCTTTCTCCATTGAATGAAAATTTTATATCATGTAACTTTCAAGCAGCTTTAAATACTAATTTTAATGAATAAAAATCAGATCATTATTTATTATTTGCTTCTTCTGTAAGAGAAGATATGTCACACAGATAATGTGAACTTGACACTTGCGTCTCGCATACAGCAGCTGTCATTCTGGGATTGTCAAGGTTAGGAATGTGAGAAAATACACATTGCATGCATTCTCAATAGGCCAGTCTTCATTCTCCCCATTGTGTAAACTTTTTTGTAAACTGAAGTACTTCTGCTAAGGTACCGAGTGGAACTGCACTAATCTTCTTTCTAAACACATTACTGAGTTGTGTGGGCTTAAGAGCCCAGGAGGCAAACCAGATCTACCAGTCATATTTCTCAGCCGACTTCCATTTATCCTTTTCACATTCTGCATTTTCATCTACCTTCCATCCTCATCCTCATCTCCCCCCGCAGCTCTGCAGCCACACATTTTAACATCCCTGTTGCAACTTTTCTGAGGAATAAATTCTTCACTGCAGTGAATGGCATCTGTGTTTATTTGTGAAAATCCACAATATACTTGTGGGGTTTTTTTTGTCTGTATCTGCCCCAGAGTTAGAGTGAGGAACCTTTTGCTTCTTCAACAAACACTTCATGTTTTTGCCACACTATTGACATATTTATCCAAACTTTTAAGCTACACATTTAATTTGTACAGAATATTAGACACTAAAAGTCTGAACCCTAAGTTTATGCATTCATTTATTAATTCATGTAAGAGAGGTCTTTAAAAAAAGAAACACAAGCTCATGCTGTGCTTTATGAACGACTTCCTTGGAATGTTATTTTATGCATTGCAATTTATGAAGATGTACACGATTAGAGGTCTGGATTATCACTTCCCGGCATATAAAGTTAATACTCTGTCTGACGAGGGAACAGTATATTTCATGACCATGCTATATTATTAGCCCAAAACACTTCAGTCAGAAACTTATTGTTAAATATAAGCCTTGTGTGTTAGATTCCAAAAATTCCTTTCAATCATTTAAAAGCCTGTTATTTCATGACAGACATCTGTTTCCCTTCTGAGGCAAATGAACTCTGAAACGGATCCCACCAGAGCAGAAAATGAATCACAGGGAGCCACTAGTTCAAACCTGTGACTCAGAGCCCCTTCAGTACCGCTCTATGACCTGCCATCCTCTAATGACCTTCTCATGACCTCTTGTAGTGCCATAATAACCCCTGTACATGTCTAGCAGAGTGAGACAAACTGGCAGAAATCTGATATCTCCTGCCCACTTGCTCTACCTGTCACTAACACACATCATTTAACTTTGACACGAAAAGCAACCCAGAATCTGTACCTGTTTTTAAAAGTTAAGGAATGAACCTGGACACACAGAGCAAAAAGTTTCACTAAACATGGATAAGCAGCACACGGCTTGTTTATTTGCCCTCCGAGTCACTTAAGTTGTGCCATGTGGTAGAAAAGGTCTGTATCTCAGTGAAGTGGCGCATCTTTAAACTAACATCATTTGGGCAGGAAACAAGACATTCTCCTCTGTGATGAATCTGCCCTTCACTAACACTTTAAGGTACAAACCATGCCTGTGTCATAAACAAGGATATTAAAAAAAATCATAAGACAAACAAAGTGAATAAAACTTTAACATTGTTGGAGAAGCATCAAGCAATCATTTATGTTTAAAGGAGTCTGCTGATATCGGCAAACCACAACAAAAAACAGCTGTCTTGCTTTTCCTTCTCGTTGCTCAGCTGTACCTGAGTATCACTTCAAGAATATTCTTGATTTCCAATATTTACGGGCTGTTCTGAATTCTTACAACAAAAGAAACAGCATTTCCTCTAATGAATAAGATGAAATGGAAAAATCTCAAACCAGTCACTCACTTAATCTATTACAGCACAAAAGATATCCTGATTATGGTCTTTCACACAGACCCAACACAAACCAAACTGTCAACAGGCAGTCAAAGCACACTGGAAGCTGCAATAAGGTAAACATTGCATGCAGCCATCAAAGGGATACGTACGCCTCACAAACACAAGACGCTATCATGGAGCAGTGAGACCAATAACAGATGATCTGCTGCTATTACAGCCCAATGAAGGCTTAAAATTAATTAAAATTATTCTTCAATGCATCATCTACTAGCTGCAGATAATCTGTCCTTGTTGTTGTACAAGAAACTACGTGTTTTTATTTCTTACACAACATGTAAACAATACTATAGACACAGTTCTGCACACTCACAAGAGCAAAAACATAGCATATTATTTCCCTAATTGATTAATTCAACTTTTTTAATCTGACATGAACTAAGCTGAACGAATGGAATGGCCACAATTTCCACTAAGAAACACACAATATCAGCCATACATTTAAACACACCTGTCTTAAAAAGTCAGTTTTTGGTGACACACAGAAATGAAAACAAAATAAATAATTTCAAATACTTTTTCTACCGTTTATAAGACAATAAAAAAATGTCTTTGAATCCCGCAACACAAACTGTCTCAAACATTTAACTGATGCTGTACGCACAACAATTTTTGGCACACAAATAAGGCGCCAAATTGGTTTAATCTTTGTATGTTTATTCCCGTTAGACACTACAATGCTGACGACAGACAGCATTAAGTTTTGAGTCAGACTCTCATTACAGTGGCTGCACCACTTCTCTATGTGTTTGGCACACAGCTAAGGCAAAGGTTGTTTTGTCTTCTGAATCTGGAGACAATTAGTGGCTGGAGCAGAATTCAAAATGCCAGACCCATTCAGAGAGTGGGCCAAAAGTTTCACAGTGGTGTTTTGATAGAGAGCTGTGAGAAAGAAAGGAAGAAAGTGCACCCATTCCCTCTCTGTCATCTCCTTCCATACTGGAAAACAGATTGTTCTAGATAGGATTAATCCATAATGCATGCTTTTGGTTTCTGAAATGAGTCTTGGTTGATCTCTGGTTTATGTTTTCAGATCCATGATTTCCATCCAACCTCTTCTCTCCTTTCAAAACACAACAACAGCAACAATGAGCACACAGTACTAACAAGAGTTAGGTTATATTGAACATATTGGGTTATGAGAACATGACAAAGCACTTCCATAACTTGTGATAAAAATATGTCCATACAGGCTGTCATTTGAAATGTTGGTTATAGGTGCCACCTGCCCTCCAGTTATCAGATAAACACACTCTGCTCTGTTTGGCTGGATGAAGACCTGTAGCTGTGATACAATGGCACCGACTTTCATCTATTAATTCCCAGGGCAAGAATGCTCCTCTCGTGTCCACTACCCAAAGCTAACACACACATGGTCCAGGGTGTTTTCTGCTAGTGGTGGAAGTTATCCATCACATTTTCATTCCCACCCCCAACTCCATGGAGCCCCTCACAGTCACTTCATCTCTTCCCATCACATCTGCCAAAACATTTCTCCCACGCTTACAGTGTTGACACTTTTCAGAGGTTCCCTGAGAAAAAAAGGCCTATATGTTACCCCACATGCATGATGGGAAGGGTTTAGAGTCAGACGCCACTTGAAATACTGAGACGTGTGTATATTGTTCTGCACCAAATATTAGATTTCTACTTGGTCGGTTGTTTGAATCTGCACTGCAGGTTAATCAGTCTAATGCCAAATAAATTAATTGAATCATTATTATAATTAACCACTTATTTAAACACAATGAGATACACAGAATCTACAGTCATTCATAGAAGTGAGTTAAAATACAATATTTTTGTACTGTAAAAAAAATGAGACCATAAAAAATAAAACATTTTTAAAGCAGTTAAAAAAACAACTGCGACCAGATTGCAAAAGTGAGCACATGCTTACATTAAAAATGTCAAAGGATCTTTTTATTTAATTGCAACATTCAGTTTGTAGAAGGAATCTGACAGCATCCTACATTTACAGATTTATGTTTTGAGAAGATCTACTAACAGACCTTACTTCACTTTGTGCTGTCCTTTTTTTTTTTTCCTTCTACCAACGTTAGTGTTTTGAAATGAGGTGTAA
The DNA here is from genome assembly GCA_903066815.1 of Brachyrhaphis roseni. NCBI lineage: Eukaryota > Metazoa > Chordata > Actinopteri > Cyprinodontiformes > Poeciliidae > Brachyrhaphis > Brachyrhaphis roseni. The sequence goes on from CAEFZY010049800.1 coordinate 32,778, forward strand.
AAATCTAGTTTGGCTTCATCAGGCAATAATATATTACTTTACATCCTCTTGAGAAGATTTTAGTCAAACAGTCAAGTTTTCTTCCGACTTGTTTTATAGCCATACTCCTTTAATCATGGATATGGACAAAACACAACACTTATCAGATAAAAAAAAATGTGCAACCTGAAACTCCTGCAGCATAATTAATGCTGCTTTTGAACTCTTTGCAGACTTCTTAACCTCTTTGTGCCTTGTGCCTCTTAGCTGCATGTTTCTTCTTATTAAGTTGGAAGAAACATGCAGCTAAGTCACTGCTGTCCCATGTTTGTTTTTTTCTGTCACTAATTAATGCTGTCAGTGTACAGCTGTCCATCAATACAATGCTGTGTAAGTTTTTGCAGTTTGTAAATCTGTGCTGCCATCTAGTGGTTTAATGAATTGAAACATCTATGAACCAGCAAAAATCAAACAAAGCTGAGAAAAGGAGACAGAATAAGCACTTCAATATTTTATTTTTAATCTTCTTTATTATAGTATACAAATACTCAAATTTATAAACTGACATATGAAAGAAAACTGGAGCTAAAAACTTGAAACATCAACAAGAAAGTTATACATAACAAGAAAACAAAAAGTGAATATTGTGACAAACTGAAACATTTGTTGGGCAGGAATCTGGTTTTTTTTTGTTTTTTTTAAATTATTGTTATTATTATTACAAACAGAAGCAGGTAAATCCTATCTGTCTTTATAAACAGTTTGCCTCAGACAGGAAGCTCTTTAAAAGCTCCCACTGCTTCTGAACCGCTGCCTCGTCTTCTTCTATGGCCTTGGAGCAGAGGCGCTGGACTCTGCTGTGCAGATCCACCAGACACTTCTGTAGGAGATCAAAGCACAGGAAACATTTGGTGAGAACAAAAAGCTAAATGCAGCTTCTTGAGAAGAACCATATTCTAAGAAATAAAAATAATGTACCCAAAAATTTTAATTAAATAAATTTATTCTAACCTCCCACCCATCAAATGCCAACACAAATTCCTCTCCTCTTCTCAAAATCACTTATTTCTTTTACAGCAGTCATTAACAATTTAATATCACGTTTATAGAAGTACTGTATGGTAATAATGAAGAAATTAAAACAGTTTATAAAGGAGAATTGTTTGTTTGACATGGCTAAGAGGTGAGTATTTTCATAGTATGTATTTCATTCAAACATTAGGCAAATCTCTTTGATGATTCTGAAAATGACATTGATCCTGTCTGTGAGTTTGAGTGATGAAGAGGAAATCTGCAGCAGAATGTAGAATTCAGTTTACTTGCACAACACTCTGCATGAGATGCCTGCAGAGGTCTAGCTTCCACTCTGGATTGCTTGCAAACAACACTTACATGTAAAAACTCTTATCTGCAGGTTCAACTGTTGTAGTAAAGCATGTAGATCTTTTCCATGTGGAGACAGACTGATTTCTGAGGAAACAATAGTAGGAATGTTACCTCAGTTATGGCCAGGTGAGTTGCAGCTGTTGCAAACACAGAAGCCAGGTTATTGGCTACGGATCTCCTCTCTTCATTTGTCTCCTGTAGCACCAAGTGGTATCTAAGAAGAGAAGACAGAAAAACTCAGAGAGAAAACTACAACAACACATCTGTATTGATTTGTTGCTTCAGTTGGACTTTTAAACAGACATTAAAAACAGAAAAAGTAACACTTGAATTTGGAAATTCTAGCAGTCCAATGTCACATAAGGCACATAATGTGTGCCTTATGTGTTGGGTAATCAAGCAAATTTATCGGTTTATGAAAACAAAGAATAGAAATATGCCACAAAACACCAGGGAAGTCGTAAAGTCTGGGTTCCTGTGTATATTTTGTGTAAAAGTTCAACATTTTTCAAGAGCCAACTTTCCGGAGCTCTCATTGGTCTCCATTCCTTTAAAAATTTTAAATTCTGTTACAATAACATAAAGTTACGCAAATACATCTGAAGTGGGCAGGAATTAAAAACAGGAATCGCTGCAGTTCTCCAACAGTAAGCTCACTGTCCAGTTCAACATAATTACGGGTCTTCATCCAACATAGTGGACAAACGGTAGCTAGAAGAAATAGGCCTCAGTTGACTTTTTCTTCTTAATGAGGGAAATGGAAATGAATTGATTATTACTGAAAAGCTTCCAGATATTAGATTATGCTACTGAAATAAGATTAATTAATTTTAGTTTTTTTTTTTTTTTTTTTTTCACATCTTTACCAGGAGTAACGGTGAATATGGTGAGCACTGTGCATGTTGCAGACGCATTAACAGATGTTGCTTACTGTTGTTGCGCTCCCTTCAACTCTTGCATGGCCTCTTCGTAACCATCATTAACTTTCTTCTCGAGAAGCTTGAGGTGGTTCTCTGCAGACTCCATCTCTGCTGCCCAATCCTGCTCCTCTCGGGCCAACTTCTACAGAAGCATACCTTATCATTAGGCACTACATATATAGGACAAATGTTTCTTCTTTATATAAAAATAAGTGTACCTGCATATCAGTGTCCAGCTGTTCATCCAGCTTACGAATCTGCTCTCTGATCTGCTTTAGATCGTTGGACTTATCCACAATGTTAGAACTGACCTAAAAGACAAAAATACTACTAGTAAAAATCCCGAAAATATGTGCATGCAACATTTCAGCACCAAATAATAATAATTTTAAAAAAACTATTACTTGTTCACTAGACTCTTCCAGGCTGAGTTTCAGGTTTGACAATCTGCTGTTTTCTTCCTCCACATCACTGATCAGCTTCCTCAGAAGCATCTACAACACAGCACAAAAAAAAAATCCACAAAAAAGTTGTTGTGTTTTAGAATCCATATTTAATTCTAAATTACAAGACGTTTTGATCAAACTTTTCATTAACTTCAGTTATACAGAGAGTAACTGAAACTGCAGTGAAGGCACCTTGATCTGTGTTTTTTGCTGAACTCCGCTGCCAGTTCCACATTCAAATGGCCTGATCTCAAAATCATGACCGCAGGCGTTTTCTGCAGACATTGGGATCAGTTTCAGCTTCCGGGCCAGCTTGTGGTACTCGGTCATCTTCAGCTCCAGCTGGGATTAAAGGAAATAACATACAGAGAAAGGCATCAGTGTAAGTCAGAAGAATATGTGTCTTTCATTCAATGCAACCTGACAAGTAAATGTTAGATACACATACCGTCTCCTTCACTTTCGCCAGAGCGATTTCCTCGTTCCACCTGTGTTGTTCGGCGTCCTCAAGAGACTTGCTGAGACTGGCGATGGTCTGCTGAAGTTCTCTCTTCTCCCTGTTGATTCTCTCCACATCAGCTGGAGTAAACTTTTGGTTCTGCAAGAGGTGCTGAAGCTCGTTCCTCTCATGCTTCAGAGTCTCCAAATGGCTGACTGAAACGTTACAAAATAGAACAATGAACACAAAGGCAGACAGAGTCCCTTCATGTGACTGGAAACGCTTTCTCTCCATTTTTATTGGTCTTTTTAGAATTTGTCTCTGGCTTTCTTTGAAATAATGCAACTGAAAGAGCAATTCATGTCACAAGAAGTTTGTTTTTCATCTTAGAGATTTTACTCCTGGTTCAGAAGCCTCCATATTTAGCTATATTTCCCTACTAAATCAAGTCGGTAAAGGAGCTACTACTCCTTTTCATGCGTATGCTGGGTTTTCTCAAACCCAAAGTCTGTGACTCCAGTTCTGATGGAGGCCTCTACTAAATTAATCACCTGAATCAAAGTTAAATCAAATGTAAACATGCTACAGAAATGTGTGACAAGACTGGAAAATGTATGCAGGACCCCTCTGACCAGAGGGGATTTCTTAGCAGTTGCACATTTATAATGCAATCAAGTACAATTGACACAACAACGATTCCTAAAACGTCTCTGATTATTTTTAAGTGTTGTATAATCTATCTATATACTTATTATCTGACTTGATTAGATTTTTTTAATCAATAAAGAATTGAACTGAATAGTGACTGACATTATATTACACTATATTAAATTAAATCCAGGAGAAAAACAGTTTGCTGCTCATATCTACCGGTGTTCTCCAGCTCGTCTGTCAGTTCTGAAAATTTGTTCTCCAGGCTGGCTGTGAACGACTCTAGTTGGCTTCGATAACTCTGCAGCTTCTTAAGGTCCGTCTGTAGCTTCACCTTCTCCATCCTCTTTGTCATCAGGCGGTCCTGTGGAGGGAAGATGGACCAAAAATCACCTAAACTGACAAAACACTGCAAAGTCCAGCAAACAACAATGAAGAGTGAAGGCAGAATCTTTTTTTTTTTTAATTGCAAAAACAGTACATTTCTTCACATAAATAAAAGCATCTTTCTATCAAGTATAATTTTACATCATTATACTTTTTTGAGCAACAAGTTTTTCTTACCGTCTGACTCTCTTTCTCTAGACGCTCCAGTTCCTTACTGAGGAAGCGGTGTTTCTCCTCCATCGATTCCAGCAGGGCCTCATCAACGTTGTAAAGTCGCTCTGTGGGGAAAAACGCGTGTCTTAATTTTTTTGCTTTCACACCAAAAAAGTGTTTTTTGAATTGGACTCTAATTTGAAGCTCTGGGAACTGCTATGCTTACTCAGTTTGGTGAGGAACGCCTCATCCTCATCCTCAAAAACATCTTCACCATGCATGAACTTGGAGTAGGTTTCAGCCATGTAGTCAAGGAAAAGCTGCAATATTAAAATGTATTTGGGCATTAAGTTATTGACTTTGACACAGTAAAGATGATTGAATTGGTTCTGGTGAAGAAAGTGAATCCAACATACAGAGAAAATGTTTTTGTACATCCTTTAAACAAATTACCATAATTTCCGAACTATAGAGCGCACCTGATTATAAGCCGTACCCAGCACATTTTTAAAGGAAAAAACCATTGTGTACACACATAAGCCGCACCTGTCTATAAGCCGCATGTGCCTACAAACAGACAGTACACAGAAAGAGTTTTCAAAGTTTTAGTAATATACCTTAGCTTTACTTTCCAAACAGTGTCTGTGACGCGACAGCAATACGGTAGTAGCACAGCACTGACAGGGCTGGTAAAAAAAACATACCGGTAAAAGTCACTGAGAGCCGTCTTCATCTTCCTCCTGTGCACTGAGACGTGTTAAGTTACATTAAACTTGCGTCTTCCTCGACACATATATTCCACCTGTCTCACTCTTACCTTTTCTGCTCGAGCGCCCCTGGCGGCCATTAGAAAAAAATGCATAAATAAGCCACATCATTGTATAAGCCGCAGGGTGGAAAGCGCGAGACAAAAGCCGCGGCTTATAGTACGGAAATTACGGTAGTTTAAATTGCTTTTCAGTAAAACTCGTTTTGTTTAAGTTAAGGCAGCTGGATTACCTTGTTATACTCAGCACCTTCCTCAATATTGGCAGTGTCCTCACAGAAGTCACTCAACAGAAGCTCCTGCTTACTCAAACTCCAGTTGATCTAAAACACAAGTGGTTAGAAACCTTGAACACTTGTACTTTTTTATTACATATGGTGGTGTAATAAAAGAGTTTTTATTAAGGTGGTGCAGGGTTCTCCCTAAACAATCCGGTGTTTCTGCAGTCTTCTCACCTTGACATTATCTATTAGCCACATGAGAGCACCAAGAGCCTGGGGCCAAGTGTGTGGAGCTCCAACCGAATACATGGAGCACTTGGAGAGAACGAACGGATATCTTTGTAGAAACAAGAAGAACAAAAGGAGAGAATCAGCAATTTTTCATCAAGTAAAGAAGAATATTAAAAAAATAATAATAAATACAAACTTGATGCATGGTTAATTATTTTTTTTAATACATTTTCTATATCAGTTATCTGGCATTAAATTTGTTCTAAGTTGCTCCATTAAATGTAAAAAAAAAAAAAAAAGAAATCAAATATGTTCTCAAATCATAATGTATACTAAATACTGTGTACAGTCCACATAATATAAAAAGTATGGAGATTGAACTTTTACCTTAAGGCTTTGAGCAGAGCTGGAACCTCCTCTTCAACTTTAGAGTTTGGCATCTCGAACGTTGGATCAAGTTGGCGGTAGATGAACTCAAACATCTTTACAAACTCCTTTGTGGAGGGTGACTGCAGTGTTTTGGCTGACAACGTTCCTGGGTAACCCTGTTCTATCAAGAACTAAAATAAATAATAAATTAAAATATATACATATTAGGGAAAATCCAGAAGAAGTGGCATTTTTTTCACACATCCAACAAGCATACATAATACTTAATATCTTTGCACAGAAAAGATGCAAAACATCCTTTTTAAAAGCAAGCACCCAAGCCACGTCATGGCTTGGGAGGAGAATTAAGCTTGAAAACGTAATGGCTAAAACAGAAATTACGCAAACTACTAGTTCACATCATTATAGATGACCTTTCATAGAAAAATATATGGGCCTTACCTCGTGTAGCTGCCTGATGCATTGCTGAACAAAGGATTTATCATGGAGCGGTCTGGAATCTTTAATCTTCTCAGTTCCTCCAAACCCAAACAAGGTGCTGTTAGGCGGCATGCTGGCACCACTAGTTCTGGAGTAAATGATCAATACACAATGAAAAAAATACGCTTTTCCATTGTGATAAAAAGATTAGTGATAAAACAAAACACTAAGTTAAAGTATTTTCAGTAAGTTGGACTGATCTTAAGATGTGTCCATCTTAAAATGCGTTTTTAAGCACTAAAACTTTTTGTCTATTTTTTACATTACACAGAAATGATCAAATAAAGACACATCTCCTTGGCATTAATGAATAAATCATGCTTACTTTACTTAATGTAACTTGTTGTGTAATTGTATGGAAATTAAAAATGACCAAAATGCATAACACAAGTGTTATTTAACCCAACATCAGGTTGTTAAAGTTGTGCTACTCTGTACAGAGCAAAAAAATATATATATATATATATATATATAAGGTTGACTGAAATAAGCACTTTAAAAACTATTAATAATTTAGTCAGTGTTTATTCCATGTTTTTGTCCAAGTGTATTAATAAAAACAGTGAAACAGAAATTGCTTTTGTTATAGCTTGTAGTTTAAAAGGACTAGGAATAAATATCGGCATATCTGCTCTACATTTTGTTGTAAATCTTTGCAAAAAGTCCGTGACACTGTGGTATTTTTTACTGAAGCTATTACACCAAGAAAACCACATACTAACGTTTTATCGTTGTGATTGGAAGGGTTTTGTCGTTTTCAAGGTTTTGGAAATATTATTCCCTTACCGGGGACCAAAAAAGCTGGTTCTTCTTTCAGAGGTTCCAGATGGTGGTCTGGACATGCTGAGCTTTCCAAAGGAAGGCAGTTTACTATGAGGAGATCCAAACACACTCAGTAAATTGAGGAACACCATTCTACATTTAAAATGTTGGAATACATTTGTTTTCCTTTTCTTTTTCCAGTTGTTCATTTAGTTTTACAGAATTATCTCAATGTGTTATAACAATAACGCCTACAATAAGAAATCAATGCCCTTCTTTGTAAAATATATTTTTTAGCAGAATCTATTGTGGGTAAATGGCATATCTAGTGGGTGTGGTTTGTTACAATATAAACAACCATAAAAAAAATAACTAATTACATTTCTGAATCCAAGAAAAGATGCACCGCGTAATAATATCCAAATATGTGAGAGATAAAAGTTAATCTCAAACAAACCTCTGAGGTGTTGTGTACACCATACTCATCCTGTTGCTGTCTTGAACTCTCATCGGCATGTCTGATGGTCGGCTGCCTGCTCGACTTTTTCTTCCGCTTGAAACATTCAGAAATAAAGCATCCGTTTGTATCTAATAAACAGCTGCTACATAAAAGGCGACATTTCCAGCTACCAATTACAGCTGATATTCAATCTAGTTTTGCTAGCTTAGCTGACACATTCTGAACATAAAATAGCTTGTCGGGCTAATCAGAGGTAATGCCTTTTTTTTTTTTTTAATGAATCTAACGCAAATTTACGAAACATAAACTCGACATGCACAACACGACTTAGTGAAACAAAACTTGAAAATGGATGTAAACCTCGTAAGTCGGTCAGCAAAACATCCCGGCAGCTGACTTTAAATTTAACGGCTGTCGGTTAACAAAAGCAACTCAATCCAAGCAGGAAGAACGTATTATACATTTTCCCCGAATTTAGTTTTCCTGCCAGATTCAATTCAGATAAGTAAGAATTTACACTTACCGCTCCATATCTTATCTGTTTGATAACAAACTAATGTTTACTAAATCAAAAGTTCATCCGACTTTTTCTGGCGAACCCCGCCAAAACACTCCAAAATCGAACAGCGATGACGTCATATCTGTACGGCGTGCGCCTCGGACCAACATGCTTCAACGCGTAATACGCATTCCTAGTGGAACTGCTTTAAAGGTTCTTTTTCAGCTGTATGACGGAAAACATTTATGTGATCAGTTTGTGTTATCAAAAAAAAAAAAAAAAAAGAATAATGAAATGAATTCATGTGTTGATTATCCCATAAAGGGATGAATGACTAGCCATCTTGTAAATTACCTAATTTTTTGATGGTTCAACATTCGGCATAAGACATTTATCATTCTAAATACTTCCAAATGACGAAAAAAATAAAACATGCAACATTTATAAAATTTGGGACAATTTACTTAAACTGTCTTTGACGGGGTTAATACCATCATGAAACAAATAATAATAAAAAAGAATGTAATTTATATAAAAAAAATGTGACCATATTTAATAATGTAATTAAGCTGAGTAAAGACTTTTTAGAATGCGGCAGCAACCCTTTCTGGACAACTGACACTGATGCTCAAATCTTTTCAGTTCAAAACCTTCAGTTTTGATATGCTATATAAAATGTTCTGTTATTGGGTCTATCATAAAATAATTTAAAGTGTCATTGTGACGCATCAAACACAAACCAGCATCTGATTGCTTAGCCTGCACTTGGTATAAGAGTTCGCACCGACTCAGTTATGTGTACAAGACCAAATCATGAAATAAACTGACAGAGCGACAGACTAAATTATTTAAATGTGTAAGATTGTGATTACATGAACACAAAGTTTAATGATTTTCCCCTTTTTGTTTTAAATACATCATTGCAAGATTTAAATAATTAGAGAAAATGTTATTTGATGCATGTATTTCAAATTTTATTTAAATTATTGGGTATATAAATATTTAACAACTTATTTATTGAACTGTGGCAGTTTTGTCCCTCTATATTGGAGAAACAAACACATCGCATGTTATTTGTTTTGGGTCTATGGACTTGAAACCAATGCTCGGCATTACTGGTATATACTTACTGTCACATAGAAAAAGTTCACCCTAAGCATTTCAATGCAGTTACAACAACTCATTCATTATTTTTCATTTGTAAAATGAACTCATATTAACACTTTGAGCAGACAAGTGACAAAGAGAAGTAGAAAATTTATTGCAGTATTTGTTCCACCAAAAGGGTATGAATCCCCTTCCTCGTATTACTAGGGTGACCTAATACAACAAAATCTACATTTACAAAATATCCTCCTGTAATAGGCCACATATACTGCATGCGTAGTTCGAAATAGAATAAATTATATTCAGAGGACTCTGCCATTGTACAGCATGGACAAATAAACGTGAACAAAAATAAAAAATCTTTTCTTTTTTACTTTTTCTTTTTTTTCAAATATCTAAAAGCTAAAAGGAAAAAAAACCCATCAGGGTGCTAGTCATATAATAAACTCCAAAAAACACTTTAATAAGAACATCAAAAAGACTAATTTCCAACATTCACTTAAGGTTTTATTCTTTTTTTACAGCTTTTTTTGTATTCAGAGATATAAACATTTTAGTTTTTTGTCATGTTAAACTATGGTACAGTGGGAGTAGAAATGAACGACTAGAATCTGCTGCACAACAGCGAAGGAGCTCCCACAACAATGTTGACAAAACATTTTCCTCCAGGTCTCTCTTCTGATAGCCTTCTAAGGGATAATTTGGGTGAATTATTCCTTTAATGCCTTCAGGATTCTATCCTCTGAACATTTACACAAGCAAAACATGAACAGTCCCTCTAATATAAGTCTCGTGTTTTGTGTCATTTTTGCAAGAGTAAGTCATGTAAAAGTATGTAGTGTCAAATATTCTTCCCCTCTTGTGTTCTCTTACAAAAATGAGGAGAGGGGCTAGGTAGGAATCCAGTGAAGTTTGGCTGTGTTGTTGGAGGTGACAGGTTGAGGAGGAGGAGCAGGAGCAGGGAAGGAGAGGATTTTCATAAAGTAGAAATGGAACAGGGGAACCGAAACAAACAAGAAAAAATAAAAAATAAAAAATACAGGAGCCATTAGCTAGCCCCTCCCTCCCGTGCTGCATATAGTGAGCGTAAAGTCTGTACAACTTTGTTGCTCAGTTTGTGGTTGCTGGTCAAGGCAATCTTTTTGTAAATGATGTCCGACTCCTTAATAGTGTCCACCCAAGGCACCAGTTTACGGCCGTCCCTTTTCTTGGCCTCTGCCCAGGGTCCCGAGTAAGAGCCTGCCATCCAGTGGATGGTGTATCCGTTGGGAGTCTTTTGGGTGACTCGAGCTATTTGCGGTCGGTCCTTGTATTTGGGGCAACAGAGGGCAATCACATCCATAGCTTCCACCGTTTCACTCATTCGGCCTGGATCCGAGGGGTCGCCGGCTCGCCTTGACCTTCGAGAGGACTGCCAAGGGGAAGAAGTTTTAAAATCATTAGTTTCAGCTCAACAGGAGCTACTAAACATTGTGTGAATCTGTCTGTCTCACCCCTGGGGTCCTTTCTTCAATATCACTATCATCGTCATCCGTCTCTGGTCCCGCTTGATAGCGGGGGCTGGGTCCCGACATGGGCCCAGAGCCTCCCAACAGAGCGTTTATGGCTTTGTTTCTGATGTTGGCGCTAGCAGATGCTTCTCCTTCCTCATCCTCTTCATCTGGATCCAGGTGTTCCATCAGAACCTTGAACTGTGTGCAACAAAGAGACAATTATTTTAAAGACCAGCAACTTAGTAACATCTGGAAACTAGATACAGTTAGGGGACCCTGTCAAAGATATTTTTTACAAGGATTGATCCGAAACATATCTGCTGCTTTATTACTTACGTCCAGATACTGTTTGACTATCCGCCTTTTTACATCCTCTGTCAGTGTGGCGTTGCTCATGTTGTTGAAGATGAAGTCCAAGGTTTGTCTTGGGTGGAAGTTCACGTTGTTTTTCCTGTTCACTGCTTTATCGTATACCTTAGCTGACTCCGTTGGAGAGTACTTCTGGATTTTACTGTTGAGAGACGGAGAATGCTTCTTGAAATTTCAGGAGCTGAGCGATTCTAACTTTTGCTGAATTACCCAAACATGTAGCATGTGTTCTATTCTAGATTGCTGATGACAACAGAGTCACAAAATGAGTACACAAATAAACCTGAGGATGGAACTCAACATTATGGTGATGGTCAACAGGCACTCCAAACTAAAGGACTTCAACCTTATTAGAAAGTTGAATTATCATTATGCCAATAAATATTCTTCCATTGACTCTAAATCTAAATCTATTATACCTTTTGACTACATTAAACACGACAGAATCTTACCTGTCAGAAAATCCATACAGGTTCTTTAAATGCTGTTTGAGCACGAGGAGAAGCAAGATGCCCTGAACCGCATTGGCAAAGTCCAAGAGGCCAATGGGATTATCTGGCAGAAGCCTCATTACTTTTTCCACATCCTCAACATCCAAATCCTCGAAGTCGGATTCAGAATCGGAGCTGTCTGAGTTTTGAATGGGTCTTCTTGACTTCTTTGGCCGATGCACCACTTCATCGTCATTGTCTTCGTCACTGTTGTAGTTTTCCTCTTCATCACTTCTGAAAGAATCGCAGTTCATCTTTCCCTCTTCATCCTCACCATCAGACGGGTTTTTCCACACCTTTACTTTCTTTTCCTTCCGTCGTGGCTCCTTTAGTAGAAGCTGAAAAGAAAACAATACAAACATTTCAAGAAAACCTAAAACCACTAAAAAAGATCTTGGTTTGTTTTGTCTGTGGGATGTAACATAATTATTGGTCAAAATAAAAGCTGCTACATAGAAATGCAGGGCTATTTAAAATATAAAATAAAGCTCAACATGAATGTGTGATAGAAATGTCTGCAGTGGGGAAACTTTAAACATGAAACTTGGGGAAAAAAATGACATAAGGAAGGTGGAAGGAAAGAAGTCAGAGGTGGAACATAGGACAAAAAGAATACATAGGAAGGACATGTGTTTGTGGAACACAAGCAATTTGGAAAAGAAACAGACTTGCATTGAAATACAGAAGAAAGGACTGACCAAAGGGCACTTTAGACAATGGAGTATGGGATAAAGTGTCGAAGAGCAAATATTTTTTAAAACCTTTTTTTCATACTTATGCAGACCTAGAAGAAATCAAGTTTTTATGCTTTTTCAGACTTCTCTAGATTGTGGAGGAACCCTGATCCTGTCAACTTACTTCTTTAAAGGTTTGCAACAAGTTGCTGCCAGAAACAGACAGTGTGATGTCTATGTGGTGCATGATGAACAGCGGCTCCTCTTGGCTCTGGTATGGGAAACAAGCCAAGTTGTCGGCGATAAACAGCAGCATGTTTACTTCCGTCTTCTGCAGAACCGCACAAAAACAAGGACAAAACAGATTTAGAGCCTATAACAATTTTACTGCACTGACAAGCAACGACTCTTCCTTAAAATAAATGATTACTTGATACATGATTTATAAAAAAAAATACCAATTTGCAAAAGGGTCTACAAAGAAGTAGTGGGTGGACTTACAGCACTGTCATCAAAGAGGTTCAGTAGTGAGATGAGGAAAGCCCTCCGATGTTGCCGGTTGCCCCGGATCATCGTGTAGAGGTGGGAGCAGAGAGCTGAGTGTGTCTCATCGTGCCTGAAGCCTCTTACAATGCTTTTACGAGATGAATTGATGGCCTGCTGCAAACTGTACGACATCTTCATCCCTGCAACTGCCTTCATCTGTAATGTTATGGTACAAAAAAAGAGTTTAAGAGTAGGAAGAAATTTCAAACACTTGTTTGTTGTGGTCTAGTAAATCTGGCTGTATTTCTCTTATACAGCCAGATTGTATAAGAATCTGGCTGTATAGATTCCTTTTTTCTATATAGGAAAAAAAATAAGGATACATGCATGTAGAATATGTTGCAAAACATTTCATACTGACAAATCTGGTCTACAGGCAACATGTAAAACAAACAATCAGTTACAAAAATATGTTTTCAAAGAGACAAAGTTTTGTTTTATATCAGAGTAACAATAAAAACATATTTCAAAAGGCTAATTGTTCCATTAGCAATATTGCAAACTTTGTCTAAGGAAGTAATAAAATAAAATTGGTCGGCTGTACTGTTGCTGTGTGTGGTTTTTTTTTAAATCAGGAAAAAAAACTGTTTGAGGTTTTTTTTCTTTGTTTAATTTGTTTTTGAGTTTAACAGCAAAAAAAAAAAAAAAAAAAAAAAAAAACAGTTAATAGTATTTACATGGATGAATCCGGTGTATTTCTTGTCAATCTCCACCAGCTGCTGGTCGGCTTTGTTTCTCATGCTGGGCTCTGGGTCTGTTCCCATGGCAATGAGGTAGGGTACACACTGCAAGAACCAAAAAAAATAAAGTTGGTTGACGCGACAATGATTGTGACGTAGTTCTAATGGAGACAGTAAACAAAAGAATATCTGCTATTGATTTAGATATTTGATATCTTACCTGTACAGGATGAATGAGACCCTGGTTGAGCGTAAGAGCGATGACATTGAGAGCAAAGTGCCGCACACTGGACTCTGTGTGAAAGAATGCCTCCAACACCTGTTTTAGATACAGCTGCATAATGGAGCTGCTCATCCCTGATGAAATGTCTCCCATCTCTTTCAGATCCTCCTGTTTGGACAGTTTCTTCCCTAAAAGGATACAAAAACATTAGCAATTTTCTCCAAGATGATCGTATGAAATGAGAGCTAATTGAAAAGCCAAGACCACTTTTTCATCACGTGGTTATACGCAAAATACTCTGTAAGAAGGTGCAATCCTAAAGAGCTTAAAAAAAAAAAAGAAGTTATGTCACCAGTAAAATTAACTTACATTCTCGGTCTGCTTCCTGCATTCGTGAGTCTTCTTCTTGCAGGTACGTCTGCAGGTTTTTAAGGACCTGGATTTTGAGGTTGATGGAGGAGGAGGCGTCGGCCAGGATACCATTGTACAAGGATTTCACCTCAGGCACAAACATCTGGCTTGGATGCATAATAACAAGAAAACCTACAAAAACACAGTGGTATATGATTGATTAGAAATGCCTACATAACCTCATTCTGTCAATAAACGCAGACCACATCGACTAATACAGTAGGTGGCTCCACCAAATATATGTAAAAAGGAAGAAGGAAAAAGGTCAGGGAGGTTGCCCATGGCAACACTAAGGAGGCTGCAGGAATTTCTGGCAAGTCCTCCCTTTACATATCATGGCAATCTCCTGTATTCTTTGTTTGCAAAAAAAAAAAAAAAAAAAAAAAAAACTTGGTGGGGACTGTTAGGTCTGATGAAACCAAACATTTTTTTGTAGCATAATTCCAGTTGACAAGTTGAGGATCTGGGTTGCTTTCCTTCAGATAGTGCAGTTTTATGTAGAGGTAAATTAAATTATGAATAGTTCCAAATTCCATTTAGCCGACAACTTTCAGGTGTCTACTATGAAGAAAGAAAGGAATCACTAACTGAGGACAAATGATGTAGACAGAATATGAAGGATTTGGTGATCATTACAAAGTCATGATGCATGTTGACAGACTCCTAGCAAAGGAGGAGGAACACTGTTTCTGAAATAACGATAATAATAAAGATCTTTATTATACACAATTATACAACAAGGTTGTTGTCGCTGCTTCCCAACTAATTAAAAGTTTGTATAAACATTTGGAAGCCACTGGCATTTCGTCTGCAGGAGCAGAACAATATTCTGAAAAGATCTTTCAACCAAACAACTTGGCTTGCTATTAACGTAATACGTGCATCTGTGAACGAATAAGCCAGAAACAAACTAAATATAAATATAACTTAGGCCAAATGGAAATTTGTGGAAATACTCCCGAAAAACCCACTCATATTTCTGTCTGATCTAAATTTATGCTAGATGTTAATCCTGGGAACATGAAGCCTTAAAAACACAGAAGAGCTGAGGAAAAAGGAGAAAGAAAAACACCTACAAACTGGGCAAAGAGATACAGAAAGAATAAAAATAATAATAGTTATTTTACCTAACCCAATGATGGCTTTGGTCTTGACCACCTCATCGTCATGTTTGGTGAAGTATAGCAGGAGCTCAAGAACCTTCTCCTTGATAATGATCTGCGCACAGCAAACATGCCATTTAACATATTAGCCAAACCTGAAGTTTCATAGCTTTAATATTACTCAATTAAATCAAAACTCAAACTCAAAGCTTTTGAGCTTATAATAATGCTAAAGTTGTTGTCCCACCTTGTTGGTGCCCTTAAACTCCTCCAGATCGAAATCAAAATGTCGACCAAGGGCACCCACAGTGAAGAGCGATCGCAGCAGAAAAGGCTTGTTTGCTACTAATGTTGTGCTGTTGGGATCATCTTGATGCTGAATCTTGAATTTGTTAAGTGCACCTGAGGGGGAAAAAACATCACAGAATTAAATAAAAAAAAATAATAATATTGAAAAGTTAGTGTTTTGTATTTTTTATGTGTAAATGAAAGACCAGACTTGTAAAAAGACAATTTGAATACTTTCTTACACACCACATTTTATGACGGGCATTTTTAAGTAAATATATCTCACCATAGAATTTGTTAAAGCAAGACCACACAAATTTGTAGTTGTGTGTAACTTTGTTTACGACAGCTCCGAGACAACTCACACAGTGCTGGACCACCTAAAATAAGCAGAAATACCATTATTGTTAAACTTGAACTGCAGCATTTCATTTTGTAAAACAAAGCAAGCTTGTGAAGAGGCACTGTCACACACCGTCATGCCGTATTTGATGATGAGCTTCATAAGGTCTTCTTCAATGGTGGCAAGAAAAGTTTCACTTGGGTGCTCCATTAAGGGGACCACTAGCTCCAAGATCTTCGCCACATTGCAGATAACCATGAAGTCGTTGGCAGTCTGCAGTGAAAACAAATGAGACATTTTATCAGGAGAATCTGTTATACTGGCCTTAAATAACTGTTCACAGAGGTGGCACCACTTGAGGACAGACATGTTGCAGGTGCATCTCAAAAAACATGGTGCAAAAAAAAAATAATTATAATAAAAAAAAACCCTAAAGTCTCTGTCTCAGAAAATCTGACTATTGGTGACAGTAACCACTAACAACCTGGCTGGTGAAGAAAATCACTGACTAAATCTGTTGCTGTAATCACTTCAGCATAAATAAACTCCAACACACACAACTACTTTAGCCCAAAAATCACTGTAGTGTGTGGTATAGGTTTAAATATCTTACATAACACAATTAATTGATGGTGCAGTGGAAAACAAATAACAGTACTTACGTTACACTTTGTGGTCAGATAAGGTTGCATGGTCATGGCATGTTTGACCATGAGCTGCGCTCTGATCTTGCTGAACAAGTATAAGGTGGTGATGCATGCCACAAGCCGTGTTGAGTTTACTCCTTTGTTTTCTGCAGAAAAAAAAACAGGAAATAAAAATAAAAAAAAAAACAGTGTCATTACTTCATTCTGAAAACAGCCAAATAAAATAAAACAAGTTTCTGTATAACATCAACCATTTGGATTTTATAAGGAAAAACTTGTATACCTGCTAGAGACTCTTCATATTTAAGGATGTGCTCAACCAGATTGTCGACTAGTTGAACACAGGCCTTTTTAGCTGGTTTATATGAAGCATCCTCTTCAGATTTAAGTAGCTGGAAGGAAAAGACACAATGGTTAGTTTTTCAAGACGTTGAATATCAATTACAACAAAATTAAAAGCCACAAAAATTAAACTCACATTCTGCAGAAGCTGCTCAAACCAGTCATAACCAGTATCTCTACAAGCAGCAACCTAAAAGGATTAGAAATATAAAAAAATATGCTAGGTTCACTCAGAAACTAAAATGAGTAGAATAAAGATAAAGTCTTGCATAAACAACATTCTTTGACTACATACAAACCAAAACACAGCTAAACTTACAACATCAGTGATGTTGAGAATCTTTCTGGTCATGGTTTCCTTGTCATGTGCTGGAGTTGGAGTGAACCACAGCTTCTGGAAAGTCTCATTCACCAGTTTCTGCACAGAAGTATTGTTAAATATATTTTATGTTCTTAACAAATTATTGCTCTGTTAAAACAAAACGATTCAAAGAAAAAAAAAATCTAAATGTTGAAAAAATACATTTATAGTTTTTTATTAAGAAGAGAGGAAGCAAAAAATAATAATAATAATAATAATAATAATAATAATAATAAAAAAGATAAAAAGATGCAGGTACCTTGATGCCTTCTTCATCGTTGACCCTGCGGATCATCTTCACACACATCTCAGTGATCTTACTGAAGGTTGGTTGCTCCAGACAGATGTCTCTGAGAATCTTGATTACCCGCTTTCTTACACTGATACCGGTGTCCTGTACATCAAAAATGATTTGTTATATTATAAAACCAAATATATTTACTGTTCTGTAAAGCATTACACTAAAAACAAGCTGCTTCAAATTAAATAGATGCATAATGAGCAAAAGCACTGTTTCACCAACAGATGGCAGTATTAGACAGTAACAACAAGTGAACTTTGCATGAACCCTTCTTCACGTTTCCATGACAACCAACCCAACAATGTCCATATGTTCACTGCCAGATGCAAAGTTCAAGACACTAATTTTTTTAATTCCTTTTCAGTACAAATGATTTAAATAATCCAAACCAAAAAAGAGAGGTTCTTCGCTAATCCTGTTGTTTCAAACCACTTCATTTTATTCATGTAGCAAGAAATAGTTGGCATTAATTAACCATTTTGCAAGTGTCAGCTAATACCTGCACCACTTATTCATGTTATTACTTTGACATTTTGTGACAAATAAGTTATTTTATGGGAGCTTTTAAGAGTAAAAAGCAGAACTCACAAAAAATACAAGGAAAACTCTAAAGAAATGTGCATATACCAGAAATATCCCACACATTAACCCATCTAAAAAGTATAGACTCAAATGATTACAGGTCAATGTTTGGCAAGATTAAAATGACAGAGGTTGCAGACATGGACCATATTGTCAGTCTCATCTTCTCTTCAATCTAAAGCAGGGGTGGCGAACTCCAGGCCTGGAGAGCCGCAGCCCTGCAACTCTTAGATATCTCCCTGGTCCAAAACAGCTGAATCAAGTAGCTGAATCACCTCCTAAGTGCAGTCAAGTTCTCCAGAGTTCTGCTAATGACCTCATTATATGACTCAG
>CAEFZY010049805.1:0-88348 GCA_903066815.1 Brachyrhaphis roseni
AGGGTGGGAACGTAGATCGACCGGTAAATCGAGAGCTTCGCTTTCTGGCTCAGCTCTCTCTTCACCACGACGGACTGGTACAGCGCCCGCTTCACGGCAGACACTGCGCCAATCCGCCTGTCGATCCCCCGCTCCCTTCTTCCCTCGTTCGTGAACAAGATCCCTTGAAAGTAAATATGTTAGGAATATGCAGGCAGAGCAAATCTGTGACCAATCCGCAACCAACAACACGGGCAGGTACAGGTCTGTGTTGCATCTCATAGAAACAACATCCCAGACCGATTTCTTACTAAATCAGTCTGTAAACTATTACAGGAATCAATGTAATATACTTACACATCAGACATGTTTTCTTTTTGAGTATTGTAGTTGTGACTTGGGTGTGGAGCGAGGGCCGGCTGGCCATCGGGAGTACCGGGTCTTTTCCTGGTGGGCTGGTGCGGCCGAAAAAAGAAGAAATGTATGTAGTTGGACTCCATACCATCAGTGGCAGTGGTGTACCAATTCATTGGGTTTTAGGGTTTGGCATGCGGGGGATGGTTTTGGGGTAGCGGCTGCTTTTTATTTTAATTTCTCTCCCTCACTTCACAACACGATCAGGTGTCCATGCTGACGTCCCCCATAGCAACGGATGTGCCACTTCCATTTGTGAACGTTTCCCTTTTCTGTTTGAAAGTAGTTGATAGTAGTTAGCGGCAAAACAAATTGCCATGCCATATATTACCCAAAAATGAACTCCTAATAAAGTCAGAAAGGCCTAAACCTCTACTCTGTTGGGAAGATTATGCCCAAAAACCAGTTCAGACACCCAACATCTCTCCCTACAAACCAGTTTGTTTTTTTTTCCTGACCTTTGCTGGCACCTTTCCCCCAGACAAGTGAATTAATTGAGAGAGCGTTAATTGAGCCCGCTTGTTCAATTCTAATGTTTTCCTCTTCTGAGCCACTCTGAATGTACAAGAAGCAATTTGCGGAGTGAGAATCTGGCCTTCTCTGTGGGAGAGTGGCTGCTGTGAGAACCTTTTAATTACAGCAGCTCGAAAGCCAGCGCCAAGTTCATGCTTTTTCGCCATGGAAAGCCATATGATCAGGACATGGCAGCGCAGATGAAGACGAAGACGGGACGAAAGAAGGAAAGAAAGTCCGAATGACAGATCGAATGAAAGCTTGGCGCTCTGATTTCAATTGAAGACAGAGAAGATGGAGAGCTGTGGCGCTCGGAAGACACAAGTGTAGAAGGAGAGTCGGATAGATGGAGTGGCTCTCCGCTCGAGCAAGCGATCTATTGTTACCATGGCAGCACCGTCTCTCCCGTCTCCGTGGGAACGACCGAATCCTGTTGCAGCTTGACTATGGCTCTAGGCAAACGGGAGAGAGCGGGAGAATGAGAGGAAGAGAGGGGGGAGAGAAAAGGGAAGTAGAAAACAGCAACAGCACGGCTCTGAGTTCAGCCCAGAGCGTTTAAGCTGACCTGGAAAAACGTTGGACTTGTGCTTATTCTCTCTCTATCTTTTATTCCCACTGTACATCCTCCTCCCCCCACCCTCTCATCCACCCTGTTCAGTAAACCCCCAGCAGTTTTATTTAACTTTCTTTCCAGGTTGCTTTCCTTTAATAGTGGCGTTGCATTTCCAGCTACATGCTGCGGCACATGACCACAGCAGCTCGCTTGTTTGTGTGTTTACCAGTCCATTTGTTTGTGACCCGGCTCCGGCCCATTCACACAGCATAAGTAGCCCTATTAGCGGGCCAACTAGCCAAGAAAACAGATGATCCCCTCTGACAGAGCTCCTATTGTTATGATCGGCCGCGAACAATGCAGCCCTGTCTCCCGCAGCACAGTGGTCGATTCACGCTGGCATTCAGCCGCCGGTCGCCACTCCATCGGCCGCGGGCGAGGCAGAGGACGCTCAGAAGCTTTATTGTAACGTGGTGGACATGCGGGACTCCGTTGATTTATGAAAATGTTATTGCTTTGGGTTGCAACACGTTCAAAGGCCAACTTTCCTGGTGACTTATTAGTTCTTGTTTTTGTTATTGCGAAACTAAATATTACAATGGCTGTTTTTTTGGGTTTTTTTACTTCAAAAAATTAATGACATAAATCAAGAAAATGTGATATTCCTCCTACAGGAAGTAATATTTGTGCATTTTAATAGATGTGCATTTACCAAATGAACATGGAAGACAAAGATTTGACTGTAGATTCTTGAATATTTTTCTTGTTCAAATGGTCTAAGAACACCTGGTAGTGTGGCCTGGGGGCCATTTTTCTGCATGGCCCCTGGCTGCAGGACAAGAATGTAACTAATTTGGCACGTTTGTCATTTTTTTAGCATAAAAATTTCAATTGAATTCTTCTTCTAACGAAAAGTGTTGGGCACGAAGCATTTTCCTTTAATACCACTCCAGTGTTTTGTTTTAATTTTAATATTTTTTTTACTCAGAAAACAAAACAAAGCAAAAAAAAAACAACAACAACTATTGAGTTATAGTAATAGAAGAGTACTTTTTTTTCTTTTTCAAAGAAATTCTCATTTTTTGTCGCTGGAAACAGACTAAAGGATTTTCTAGATCAAATAATCTAAAACAGCATTACATAAAAGTAGGAAACTGTTTCCCTGTTATTAAGACAAAAACATGAGACTTTGTTTTATGAAAATATTGCATGTTTAATTTATTGCTGAGCAGATGAAGAAAAATTTCACAACAAAATCGTTTTGCGCTTTAAGTTGGAAAAACTTGAAACGAATTACGAGTTACGCGATCACAAACCAGCAGAAAATTTGAGCAATGTTGACAAATAATCCAGAAATGATAAAGTAACAAACTAAGAAATGTGTCCGAACGACCTGGTCCATAAATACAAACGTGTTCATCCTGGAGAGTTAGTGGTTTGAAGTAGAGATGAACGATATATCTGCATTGATATCAGTATCGGTAGGATAGTGGCTTGTTGAACTGAGGTAGAGAGGAAAGTCTTCCTACATTTTTATATTGACCAAAACAGCAATATCTTGGGTTATCGGGCAAAACAACATTATCAGATATTGATATAGGTACAAGTGTTTATATCATTGATAAATTCTTCAGCCCCAACAGATTAGATGATGTTGCCCAATTATTCTTCATACATTTTCCCCAAAAAGACCTTTTATGAACTTCTGCAATAAGTTCATAAACACAGCCCTTCGTTGATTAATTTACATATTTTCAGTACAAGTGTTGCCTCAGTGTATTATAAGCCTGGCGGGTCACCAGGCTTTACTTGTTCCCCCACCAGGCTAAGCATTGTTTGTTTATTTATTTCAGTGTTTATTTTTATAGTTGGTGTTTAGGTATTGTTGATCATGTCTTCTAATAACACGTAATTACATAATTAGTGATATTTTAAAATTTCCTGTCAACTTTAATGTATTTTTTTTTACTCAAAAACAGAAGGCAGCTGGATGTCTGCCCTTGTGCCACTGGGCTTAGCAAGGTTCCTGGGGTTAAACCCTGTTATACCTGCAGATGGTTGGTTCCAGAGGGTCAAGAAGACAACCAACCAAACACAGCTGTACAACTAAGGGCAACTCAGGATCTCTAATGAATCTGACTGACATGTTTTTATCTTGTGGAAGGAGATCTGAATACCAGGTGAAGTGGAGGGAGAACATGCTAACTTCACATAGCAGAAGCCCCATAATTAAAAGGCAATCTTCATCTTAATTGTGTTAGTTCCAGCTGGGACTGGTGATGCTCGGCTCTGCTTGTAAACCATTCAATAAGACAGAACCGTTCCATACTCTTTTAATTAATGAGTTTAATTACCACTGGAGTACGTACAGCCGGGCACACTAATAAATGCCGATGCTTTCCTGGCCAACCTCAGCTACCGCACTCCACACTACTCAGATACCAGCCAACTGGAGCATTTCATGCTTTGTGGAACAAAAAACAGCTGAACCTCTTTTCCACGTCGAGTTTCCTAACCGATCATAACAGCACATTGATCAGAAGAGTTCCCTTTGAGTTTCAAAACCATGTTGGCTTTAAATTAGATGTATTTTCCAAGTCCTTCACCAATAGCTGCGTTTCCATTGACCAGAGATAAACAATTTGACATTTTTAAAATAAATTTGTGCAATGTAAGCACACCGATTAAAAAATAAAATAAAAAAAAATAAAAATTGGTCAATTTTTCAAAACTACGATGGAAACACATCACACGAGTCACATGATCAACAACCTGATGTTGCTACCATCGCAAATCATGAACAAGAAGACTACAGGAAGTAGTTGGAGAATCGTGACGTGGAATTTTTATTTAATGACATCGTGTGAACAAACTTATATAGCATAATGACAAAGTTTTGCACACATTTGTAATGGAAATGCAGCTAGTAGGTTCAATCAATCAAGGCGCCAGAGCTTTCACAATACATTTCAGATATGATATTTGTTGATTATTCTTTGTAGAACTTCCAGTTCTTCATTGAACTTGGGCAACTGCCCAAAACTGCCCCAGTTGCCCATTTTGATAGGCAGTTACTTATAGACACAAATGCCCACTGTGACATACAGCTGTGCCACCACAGTTGCAATAGGAGCTTGATGTGAACAGGATAAAACACAAAAATATTCATACAGCGTGCATCTGATGCCACACCAGCAAGTAATGTGTTCTCTATTTAATCCTTTGGGCACTTCACCAGCAGAAATAATTTAGGCTTTCTTGTCTAATGTGAAACAGGGAAATTAGTGTTTCAGACCCAGGATGAAAATGTTACCTTGGATTTCTGTTTTTGAACTAAAAGAACAAATTGCTAACTCAAGCCTCCATGCAACACATTTATAGAAAAGAGATACATAAGTCAATGTAAGTCCTACACATTTACATTGAAAATTTGAGTAAAAGTCAATCAGCTCTATTAATTTACGTAAAAATTTGATTCTCATTGTGTTGGCGAAATATGTTCACGCCACCACACTGGGGTGGCTGTGGATCAATGGGAAGAGTAGTTCTCTTGTAATTGGAAAGTTGCTGGTTTGGTTCCAGCTTTCTCGCGTGCCCTCTCGGGCAAGCCCGTCTCAAATTGGCTGCGGTCTTGTTTTGTGAAGACCGCTGTATTCTGAGCGCATCGGGGCCAACGTGGCCTCCGTGTACAAGTTTCTCGAGTGATCGGCAGAAGCGAAGGAAACTCTAACGGATCCAAAAGGTTTCAAGAACGACTGCCAAGTTCTGTGTTTGAACACGTAGGAACACCAAATCCAGGTTACCAAAAAAAAAAAAAAAACACCCACGTAACCACCCACAATCCACCTCTATCCTGCTTTCAGCAAGTGTTCATTTGTACGGATACGGTCATGTGTGACAGCAAGTGCTACACACATTCGTTGTAATCTGTTTGCTGTTCTGCTCCGTACATGTATGTCTTGTGTGCTGTAATGGTGAAGTCACAGGCACGAGCTCAGAGCCTGAGATCATCTGTTCAGGACGCCTCTGTGTGTAAACACACATCACGTCAAATATTCATCCGCTGTTTCACACCTGTAGGAGAGTATTAAGGAGGATATTCTTCAGCCCAAGGAATCAGAGGCTGTTTTCTACGTAGGGGAGAGAAACCAAGGAATAAAGCAGCTTTGTTTAATTTAGAAAGGAGAAACTAATGGCTTACTGTAATAGGAGTCGATACAAATGCAATTCAACTATGTAATAATTTTAGTCTGTTTTACAATTATTGGATAAAAGTTTGTGAGTGTAATAGGACAAAATGTGGAAAAAACTGAAAGCTGTAAATATTTTTACTTGTCCGTAACAAAGAGTTATTTCCTAATACTTCCTTAACTCTAAAGATGCAAACATGGAAGTTTACATTTGCTGAATTGCGTCCAAATGTTTATTTCCACATTATCATTTTGTCTTTAAAGCGGCATTAGATAACTTTTATAAAAGAAATATTTTTTTACATCTTTAAACCATGCACCATGAACATTGTGAAAGTATAGTACGAGACAGCTAATCTGTGAAAAGATCAAACTCCTCTGCCTCCTCTCTGAGCTGCTGTTGGCGTCTGAAGAAATGCACAACCAAAAACAACCAATCAGAGCCAGGAGGAGGGCCTATGGGCTGTCAATCAACCTCCTGTACTCGCTGCTCAAAGTGATAATGGCGGAGAAACAACTTACCGGAAAACCTTTTATCTACTGTCATCGGTGGCCATGCTAATTAGCTTTAGCATTTATGACAGGCTAAGCTAGCTCCAGCGCAGCAGAGACAAAAGGAGGGACAGAGAGAGAGAAGGTGTGATAAGCAGCGCTACACAGAGGGTGATGACAGCGCTAAGGCCCGCCTCCTGGCTTTGATTGGCTGTTTCTGGTTAGCTCTGGCAGAAAGCAGAGGAGCTCGATTATTTGTCTCATAAACTGTCACGACACAGTGACAAGTTTCAGCAAATATGTAAAAAAAATATTTTTTATAAAAGTCACATACTGCAGCTTTAAGTGACACAGTACGACTTAAAACGGACCAACTTTGCCAAAAAGAACTACAGCAGGTTGAAAACAAGACACTAAATAACATTTACTATTAAAAATAAGAGTTGCTATGCATGAGCTAGCATGTTGTGCAGCAATCTTCGCTGCATTGCGTATACTAATTGCAAAATACCTCAGGGCTCCTATTCCTCTTACTGCTGTGATGTGACTGTAAGAAAAGAAGGAGAGAAATGTTGGAAATAGAGTTTATCTAGAAATATATTGCCTTTTTTTTTACACAAAGAGAAGACAATAAGAGAAAGCTACGAGCAGCAAGAAGGAGAAAAATTACAGGCAGGAGTGGGATAAGAAGTTAAACATAAAGAGTCTGACAGCGAGCGACTTGCAAAATAGACACAGACACTGTGAACAAAGTTATGGAAATAATGGAAAAAAACAGAACGGAAATTAGTATGAGTTTCTCATTTTGTCACTAATTAACTCCGTCCCAATCTTGCAGATTCTCTGGGGACCATTTATCTACGGCGTCTCTCTGTTCTGCTTACAATCCAGAAAAAAAAAAATTAAAAACTAATCTTGGTCACTTGTGAAAAGACGTAGAAGCAGTTGAACCCTTGGCTTGACATCTGTGGACTAAAAAAAACCAACAACAACCAAACATCCTCAAAGCTTCTTGTGTATTGAAGAGACCACTTCAGCATCCATTTTAAGGGCTGGAATCTGAATGTTTAATCATTTCCAGCTCTCTACTGAGAAGACGCATGAATTTTTCACGTTGTTCGTACGGCAGGGTGATGGGACGCCTGAGCCAAAACAACTCTACTCATGCTGCTAGCATGACACGAGGAAAACTAAAGAAATACACTGGAATGTACTGCAGTAGGACAGCTGTCATAAGTAGATTTATAGTGGTTTTTTTTTTAAATGTACACTTTTAAAAAAATGTGTGGAAAACAGACACAGCTTTTATGTAATGTCATGTTATTTGTATCATATTTTGTTTAAATGTAAAATCAACACCTGTTGTGATGCCATTAATACTCCATAATTTCAGTGTCTGCACTATAAGCTCTTATTTGGCTCTTAACATTGCTTCTTTGAATTTAAAACATGACTGCATACATGAAAAATACAGTAACATTAAGTCATCGCTTAAAAAAATCAGATTTTTTAAGCAAGTTTGTGCAAATAAACAAGAGATTTGACCTTGACTCCATTTTGCTCTGAATGTAGAATTGTTTCAAATATATATATATATAAAAATTTGATGTAAAGTAATTAGAAGTAGTGTAAATATGCCTGGTATAAATCCAGGTGATATGGGATTGTTAAATGTTCATCAGAGTGACAGCGGCTGCTTTTCCATTACAAATGTGCTCAAATTTTTGTGTAGTGTCGAAAAAACACAATTTTGCAATTTCCTTTAAATAAGAAATAAGTCACACGTGAGTAAGCTTGTTCACGCGAAAAGTCATTAAAAATCCTGGCAGTGACTGATATAAACACTTCAATGAGGTTTTCATAAGTCAGACGTAGCGTTATCGCTCATCATTTATCAGCCATCAGAGTATACAGAACGTGTCCATCTTATGTTATGTAAAACTGTGGGTTCATCACATTTGAATGACACAACTTTTTATGAATTGTGCAACACGGTCAGAGCGAACATTGTCCAAAACGACTAAAAACAAACCGTCGTCCTCCCACCACTTCCTGTCGTCTTCTTCGTCCTTTTTGCCAGTAGTAATGTCCGATTGTTGATCACGTGACTCGTGATGTGAACAAAGGTGTTTCCATTAAACAAATTTATTGCTGTAATTTAAATTTGCGCCTTTTTATGACTAACGGAAACGCAGCTACAATGAGGGAAGAAACTCTCTGTGGCAGCTCTTTTTTTTTTTTTTCTTTTCCAAATGCCACTTTGCATCAATGACTCAAAGTTAACAGTCTAAACAATGTGTGTCCAGATTATCTGGGCTCTGCAGAAAGGGTAATTTCCTAACTCTATACTTACACAAGTCCTGGATGGAAGGAAGTTCAAGTTTGATAATCAAGTTGCGAAACTGCAACTTGGTGGTTGCAGTTTCTTCCAATTGCTTTTAACCAAAACTAAAAAGCAGCAAAGATTCTTACTACAGCAAAATGTCAGTGCATCTCAGATGTATCCACTCTTGTATACATATTAACAACTTCCACACATTCAAGATGTTATCCTGTGAGAAATAATTGGCCGTATTGATCATATCTTCACTGGGATATCAGACAATAAACAAACAAAGCACCCTCATAAACACACTCTGATTTTGAGTGACCTTTGTACCTTTGTTTATCTTTCTGCTTTCTATTCATTTGACCACTTTAATTTCACAACTCTGTGCTAAAGATAGCAGCAGACTGCAAGAAGTGAAATGTTTTCATAGCAACAAAAAATGTAAACCAAAATGACATTTTGCTAACAGCAGGGATCAACGATAGGCTTGGTTGCACAGAGATGTTTTTGGTTAGTTTCTCTTCAGCCAGTTGAGAGTTTGCATTCTGACAGACTTATTTCCTGGTTCATCTTATACCCTGATCCCAGTCTGTCAACGAGGGTCCAACACACACAGCGTGTGTGCTTAGGCAAATGAAAAGCGTCATTTTTACAACCTAATGCGTAATCTAAAGGGAACTGTGAGAAGCTTAGGTTTATGTCTGCATCAAATCAACATCAAAGTGTGCTTTTATCAACTCACTGCGTGACTCAAGGTGATTTAAAGAATAAAATGTACATTTTATTGGGATGTCCAAATAGCTTTTTTTCTTTCCAATCTCAATTTTACTCATTTAAGAAAATACATATGTCCAAACCAAATTATCCTCCAGTACTAAATTAAAATTAATGATGTTTCTTCTTAGTAGCTTTTAGTTGCAGTAAAAAAGCACATTTTATTTTATCAGTCTAAATTATCTTCTTATCTTCCATATATAGACGTTAGATGAATTTGGAGGCACGGTATATAAACAAGAGAACACTTTCTATGGAGGGCTAAAAGGGAGAAAATTAAATAAATACCTAATGAAGTCATTAATTACATCTTGAAATAATTAAATATTTAATTAAAAGTTTTTTGTTGTTTTTTTAACAGAAAAAGCGTATGAAAATATTCCACTACAATGGCCATAATTTTAAAAGGAAACAGATGAGATTTCTCCAAAACAATCAACTTAAAATGTGCCTGACGTTTTAGTTAACTCAAGCTTGTAATTAGTCGTCTGAGTTCTGTTTAAATCAGGGATCAGTTTCATATTTCATATGTCAAGAGCATTTTTACAAAATGTCAAAACATGGAGCATGGGTCCACGCTCTTTTGTTTTTCTCACCAGCAGTTGACAGAAAACTTTGCAGATCTAAGCAGGAGCGCTGAGCCTGAGCCGCCGTCTCCTCTTAAGTTTAGATGTTAATTAGCGACAAGCACGAATATCACTGCAATCACACCCCTGCTGAGTGAGAACTCCATTACAGAAAATTGTGAAACATCTGCAATGTAATAACACAAAGCAATCATGAGCGAGAAAGTGGGAAAAAAAAAGCTTTTATTTGCGATTTTTTTTCAGCGTCAGACAACATTTTCAAAAGAAGGCCTTCAGAGATCTTTTATATTTGTTTCTCTGTCTTACTTGACACACTAAGTGAGATGCTGAGTAAAATAAAAAATGTAATCAGTTAGCATTTACTCGTGTGTGTCATTAGGAGGATGTGTTTTTGATACAGATGCAGTAATTGGCTTTGCAAAGGCTTGGCTCCTAAGCAACGGGGAGTTCTTACCTAATTTGTGGAAATCCTTTGTCAGCAGTGACGCCTCAATATCCTCAATGACCCAATCAGCATGGCAGTCGAACAGTCGACCCACGGTCACAGAAATAATAATTGAACAAGTTTGTGATGTCAGACACTGCAGATGGACAAGAAGGGTCTTCCTCCACACCCAATGTGACTAAGTTTTGTCTTTTTGGACCTTATACATTGTGTACTCTATGTGTGCAGTAAGACGTCATTGTCAGACTGTTCCTACAAAGATGGGAGAATGAAATTGTCCAAAATGTTTTGGTATGCTATCTACCAAAGCACTGCCCCAGTCCAACTCTTGGGCAGTGCTTTCAGGCAACCATTGTCCTGGCAACTGGCAAACCCAGACTCCTCTACTGGCGTACCAGAAAGTGAGACAATACTTACTATCCTAGAGAACTTGTCTCTACTGGCCTAGGGTCCAGTGGCAGTGGACTGTCCAGTACTGCAGACGATGCATTGCATGGCACTTGAAGACGCAAGACATGGAAGCAGCTGCTTGGCAATGGAAACCATTCCATGGAATACTCCATGAACTTTTCTTGAGTTAATCTAACATCCACAAGACGTTTGCAGAGCTGTAACTATTGACTCTGCATTCTCAAACACAGGGATCTCGAACTGCATTAGATGTTTTTTTCTGCTTCAGCACACCTGGCTCCAATAGCAGCTTTCTAGCAGAAAGCTGCATGCTAGTGAGGCAGTTTCCCTGTTTAATTCAAGTGTGTAGGACAAGGGAGACATCTAAAAGTTGCAGGACTCTGGTCCTTGAGGAATCCAGTTTGAGAGAACTTTCAAACCTCTCTCAGATGCTTTCATTCCTAATCAATTCGTCTTTGTTATGATGCCACTAACAATTGACTTTGGAAAATTACAATAATGTTGATGAAATGTAGCAACTATACATCCTATCTTGGTACCATTCTGGAATTCACTAATCCCATGGAAGTGACTCATTCTTTCACAAATGTTTGTGAAGCCAGTCTGCGTGTCTCAGTGGTACATTTTATACACTTATGGTTTCAGCACCAAAATTAAGACTAATGTGAACCCAGATGTAGCAACGTCCTTGCCGCAGGAGGCTACATTCTTTCAGAAGCTAGCTACTGATCTGATCAGCGATACGCCGGCACCAACAGTTTGGCCGGTGTTGGGAAATGAGAAGGAGACTACCCGCTTGTGTTAGCTTTGGAGAGGCTGGTGACTGGCATACTTAGGCTGGTCACCCACTGGATTGCCTTCGTCTTCTGCATGCCATTAGCATGGATGGGCTAGCATTAGCCTATCTGTTACCAGTTGGCTGGCATCTAGCATGCATAGGCTGGTCACTTGTTACTTGTTAATCCAACGTGACACCAAGCATCAATACGTTTAGCAGTATGACAACTGACTTGGACAAAAACATTTTAGCTAGCACATGTTTGTGTGTTTCTGTTTTCTCTTTGAGCTGCTCTTCTCTTCCTTCCCCTTTCATCCATAAGCCCGTACACTCTTCACCTCTCACCTTGGCGAACAGCGTCCGAGAGAGATAGCGGGTGCTGCAGTTTCATTTGGTCGTATCTTGTTGACTTCTACCCTTCAGCCTGCCCTCCTTCCTCCCTCTGCCTCTGTTACTCCCTCCTTTCCTCTTCTAATCTCGGTGGGAAGCCCTGGAATTAACCGCCACTTTCAATCAAGTCCAGCTAGATTCCCACTCCGCTGTGGCCAGTGACCTGCATATCACACGCACACACACCCCCCACGCGCACGCACACGCACAAACTTAGCAGTCCTTACTGTCACTTAGTCAGAGAAGTGGGCATCGTTGTGTGACAACATTGGCCATGTCACACACTTTTCCATGACTAACGATGGGAGCAATTAGATTGTAGTCTTGCGTTTGTCTGTCGGTGTGTACTTGTGTGCGTGTTAGCATGCAGAAGATGTGTGTTTGTGTGCTTACTGGTGTGGATGTTTAGCGACTATCTTTCTCCGCTGGAGATCAATTAAATGATAGACAAGCTCACAGTTGGTCTTTTTACAGCCGACAGAGAGATGTATATCGCCAACAGCTAAAGGGCAGATCAGATACAAGAACGGAGGCCCTTGGGATTAGCATTTTTAATAAAGCTGTATTTATATTTTAACAATTTCTCAATTATTTTTTTTTCCCAAAATGGCTTTCAGAGGCTTGGCTGTTTTTATTTTTTTCTTCTTCTAGGAAAAGTCAAATGAGTACCAGACATAAATATTTGACCATGCCTCCTGGTGCGTTGCTCTGCTAGAGTGCTGATTAAAAGAAGACCCGTCAAAACTGACTCAACAGAAACAATAATACTCTACGTTTCAGTCTGACATAAATACAGTTATATTCAATAAATTTCTTCCCTGCCATGTGTCCTTCCTTCTCTCCATGTTTCCTTCTTTTATCCTTTCCCGTGTCCTTTTCTGTGACCCGTGATCCTTCCTTCGTCTTATCATTTTTTCCAAACTTCCATATTTGAAGCAGAAAGGTCTGCCAAAGTAAACTTTACTGTTTGATATTTCTGAAATGAACAATTCTTGAAAATTTCTCCTGGAATCTGAACATTTGATCGTCTCTGTACATCATATATATTTTCGGAGAATTCCATGTATTTCAATATATGTCCTATAAAACAAATGACTTGTGTAAAACAGATTTTTTTTCCCCTAATACTTAATATCTGTAATGAGTAACTTAATAAAAACAAACAACCTCAGCAGCACTGCTCATGAATATAACCATTGTCTTGGCATAAACGGCGTTTCTGTCATGAACCCATAAACCAAGTTAATACATGACCACATCTAACTCAAGCTTGTCACACTCGCTGTTATCCACTATTTAACTGTAGATTAGATAACCATAATTACGCCCCCAGGATTCAGCTTTTATGACTTCACCCCTCTGTTCACTATTGCACAGTAAACACGTCTCCGTGGCAGAGAGAGGCTTTAAAATGATCCCCAAAAAAATGCTTTATTACTTTATTCCCAGCACTCATTTGTAAATTGATCCGGGGTCCTTACAGGACAGATGAAACGCTCCGGCGGGACAACGACGGTGTGTTTTATTATCCACTCAGGACGCTGCACCATGTTTCCTTGCTTATCACGCCGATTATACTGAGATGAGGAGGCGATAGCTCTGTCAACATGACCGTTGCCATGGAGACGGTGGGGTTTCCACAGCCATGCTTTCTTTACCCCGTGACCCAATTTCATCATCATGTCATTGAAGCCCTCCAACAGCACTTCAGTCCTCTGCTGTTTTTTTTATTTTTTATAAAAAGCTTGCCACTGAAATCAGGCTGATTAATGTATGATTTGATTAAGAAACTTGAGCAAACAATGAAGCAAAGGAGCTTTGCAAGGAAAACAAGGACATTCTGCCAGCACCGCTTGGTTGGGAGCATTTGTGCCTTTTCTCCTTTCAGGGTATCTGCAGGTTTCAGAAAGTTAAATTTAAGACTTTTTAAGATCTTTTTAAGGCCACTTTGACTCAAATTTAAGATAAAAAAACCCCCAAAAACCTGATGATTTGGGGATCCTGTTGCACTTCAATCAAGCATGGCAAAAAAACAAAAGCCAGTAGTGCCAAGCTTATTATTTTATTTCGTTTTTTTTTTGTTTTTTTTTGCACCTAGCCTCGTATCAGAAGTGAGCCAAAAAACAAATGTTATCCAGCCAACTGGCAATAACTTTTCACTTACCATGATAGATTCAGGAAAGCTAGGTAGCAAGAGTATAATTATGCCTCCAGGGATAACCAGCAGCTAGTTAGCTGTAGCCTTGAGTCAGACGTCTGCGTGTGACTCAAACTTTTTCCAGACAGTCCTGCAAAGAAAAAAAACCCTACACATACAAGATGAAATAGTCCTGCCACACAAAGGCCAAAAACATGATATTAAATATAAGTTAAAGAAATCTTAAGGCTTTAATTTTAGATACATGAATTTAGGACTTTTTTAGGATGTGCAGATATGCTGTCTTAACTTAAGACTGACTGACTTACTTATTTAATCCAGTAATGGAGAAATTCATATCACAGCAGCAAAGAATATTAATAATCACAATAGGAAAGTACAAATATGGTCCGGAACAAATTCTGAACTATAATTACCCTTTAAAAAAAATATAGATTTTTTTATTTTGTGTTTTTATTTTTCCTCTGTGTTCAGCTAAAGCAAATCCCATTGAGGTCGGACCAATTTAAATATGTAAGATTCTGAACTAGAGAAGAACCAGACTTCTTGTGAGAGGGGGGGATGAGGAGGAAATTGTCTTAAATGGCGTGTTCGGTGTCAGCAGGCATGCATGTTGTGCATTAATAATTTTTACAACATAAAATGCCCAATTATACTGACTAAACATGCAAATAAGCTGAAGTAGAGTCATTAAGCGTGCAAATGAAGAGAAAGCTTTTACCCCAACACACAGAAATCAAATCCCAAGATTTTCCCAAGTCACTTTTAAACTTGGGAAAAGTTAAGAAGTGACTTTTAACTTTTCACCCGGGTCACCTTGTGAAAAGTTAAAATAATCGATATCGATACCAAGTCAGTATCAGTATCGGATTGGTACTAACATAATAAGACCGATACTTCAATTTCAGATTCCTTCTTGAAATTTTATCAAATCTTTTTTTTTTTTGTTGTAGTTTCTCAAGTCTACCTCAACAAAGATTTTATTTTGATTATCTCTCAAATTATAATTTTATTCACTTTGTTTTAGGACAATAGCATGATGCTGCCACCACCATGTTTTACTGTGAGGACGGCATGTGCAGATGATGCATACTGTTTTGCTTTATGGTTGTATGTAGACCGTAAAGTTTAACTCTGCAACCTGTGGCTCTTATGAAACTAAATCGGACGTTTTTAACCATAAAGGAAACGACAGTGGATGCTTTTTGCAGGTTTTTTTACGTGTTTTCACTGAATTAAAAGCCCGCTTTGATCTAACATGTCCTGCTTTTCTTTTTCTTCTGGTATTTAAGGAGAATTCTTGACATTTTTCTCTAATGGTCAGCTTCCCCCAACAGTGGCCAGCGGTTGCTCTAAAAATGCAAAGTTACCAAAATCACATTCTTCACCGTATCTTGTCTGTCACTCCCTGTAACCTTCACACAAACACACACTCACACACAGTTTGCTGTCTGGGCTGAAGCAGGAGCGCTGCGGCTGCAGGTTTTGGCAGAACAAACCACTGGACAGACTCTGTTTTTGTTTGTTTTCATGCAACATCCCTACGGTGCGTGTGTGTGTGTGCGTGTGGCCTTCTCCTGAAAGGAAGTGGTGGGCGTAGGAGGGGAAAAAAATAAAAAAAGCATAACTGAGATTCTTGCTCACTGAAGATCTTCATAGTAGGGAGCATATTTGGTTTTTGTGCAGCTGTGATCCGCACGGGAGTGGGATCACTGTCGGATACTGAATGAGGACGCTCAGCTGCCACTCAGCTTCGCACGTCTATGTCGGAAGACTATTACTGCTGTAATTGTGGCGGGCTTTTGCTAGATGTGACATTTACACGTACTCACTGCTGTCCTCTTAAAGCTATTTCCATCACTGTTAGCGGCACTACGGCTGTCGGAATATAAGGACTGTAAGCATGAGAATAGTTCTGTACTTTTAGAATGAAATCTAAACACAAACAAAAAAAAAAACCCCGTAGGATTAAAAAGAAAATTCATGGAATCGCAAACTCCCGCGGCGTCTTTCCTCTCGCAGATGGTGCTCACAACCTTCAGCTAGTATTTGCTTCAGGGACTTTCCACTGTCATCTGCCCCCTTCCTCTACATTCCTCCTCTAAAGGCATTTGAAAATAACTTCTGATCACAATAAATGTCACTGTGATTCAAATATGAACTGTGCTCGCTGTTGCAAACTCAACAGGCCTTTTTTTTTTTTGCATCCTCGTGTTCAAATAGTAGGAACTCTGCCGACACAGACTAATTTGTTCTGAACAGTGGTTAATATGAATTTCATTATGTAAAACAACCATTAAAAAAAAAACTAGATGATGTGTTGCCTAATGGCACAAAAATATTTTAGACAAAATTGCTCTCTGCCCACTGAATGAAACATGATGTAGCGCTCTGCTGTCGCACTCAGCTGAGCTCTATATAAATAAAAACACATCTACTTCTTAACTGATATCAACCTATTTATCTTCTGTGATATCAATTATAAATAATGGCCAAGGTTTTCAAACCAACACTCAAAACAATACAGGAGTCATGATGATTTGACCGCAGCTAATGCTAGCATTACACAGAATGGCCTACTCTTGTTTATCTAGAACTTAAGAGGAAGCTAACTGCTAAGTTAGCAGCTAATGGCAGTTAGCTTCACATTTAATTTCTATTAACATGTTAGCATCACTCTTCCTGTCATATTAGATGGGAGTAGCTAGCATTTTATATAATGCTACCTCATGCTAGCATTACACTTCTGTTTCTGTAACTCGAGAGGGAGCTAGTTGCTAAATCAGCAGCTAGTGCTGGTTAACTTCACATTTCATTCCCCTTAACATGTTAGCATCACTTTCACGGCCATTTTAGACGAGCAGAGAAAATGTCTCCAAGATTAAGATAAACTTTTTGTCCCTGACGGGATTTTGTTTTACTGTCAGTACAGAACAAATACAAAGAAAAGTACAGATATAATCTACAGAAATATAAGCTTTCATAATACAACCAGAACACAAACAGAGGCTACCACAGTCTCAGTTTAGACCTACCAGGTCAAATGACAGGCCCTTGTGTTTGTTGAAAATGAAGTGCAATTTAAAAAAAAAAAGCAACAGATGGCTATGACTAAAAACAATTACCATGATCTAAATTACACAGCAAATACACAACTAAGGATTGTGTATTTATTGTATTATTTGCCCCAACTAGTCAAATAATGAGTTTGTCCAGGCCTGGCGCCATGGGTGGGCATTGGGGGGCATTGCCCGCCCACAAACAGCTTCCAGTCCAGCCCACCCCCTGGACTGGAAGCTGTTTGTTGTTTTTACCTCAGAGTGGCCAACTCTCTGTAATTTCTAAATCAATTTGATACAGCAGGGGCTTCCGCACTTCCCATATCTGTGTCCTCTGCCACTGTTTTCAGCAGTTAAAACTGTTTCATCCGTTATTAACACGTCGTAACCTGTTTTTCCGAGCCGCCTTTAAACGCAAAATGAGCGCTACGACGCTCGCGCTGGGTTTACACCTGTGCGGCAGCGACGGAGACTAGAATCATGCATCAAACCAACAAAACGCAAAGAACTTGGCACAGTTTGCCCCCAAACTAAGAGAGTGAGGTGAGTAATGCTGTTGGATGCAGGTAATATTAGCTAAAAGATGACTAGCTAATAACAATACAGCACCTTAAGCTTGTTAACAAGTAGCCTGTAGACTACTGATGTGAATAAGTCGATTCTCCCCTGTTAAACTCGTCTGGAGCCTGGGCTGAGTTGGTCCAGAGTTATGGCTGTCTTTCTGAAAGGTTTTTTTTGTGTGTGTGTGTCCTCTCATAACAATATCTACAAATTAAAGTTGTTATGGCTTTTTTTTTTTTCCCAAAATCTGCCAGAAATCTCAAGAATGTTTATCCAGCCTGAACAGGCACTGGAAAAAAGTGCCAGTCCCCTTGTTCACTGATCCCTGATCCTCATTGTTCCGACTCTCACCAGGCTTTCTAAGGGCAACTGCATAGAAAACACAATAGAGGTTTCTCTGTGCTCTGCAGGGCTAACTCTGCAGAAAGAGACATAAACAAGTGCAGAGGGCAACTGACCTACTGGCTTCTGTGCATTGCTGCACCCATGCGGATATTTACAATGCCAAACTAAAATTACACAAGAAAATCCTCTGCCTGCATCCCTAAACAAGAGCCACGTGCACGTATTTTATAGTTATTTCGTTATCTCAGTCAGAACCAGTTTTTTTTCTCTTTTAAAGGAAAAAAAACCTGGATATTTTCTATCTACACTTTCATGCAACATTCTTAAAGTGTTTGTTTCCTTCCATTTCTCCTGCCTTCCCAGGACGAATTCCACAAATTCCACCTTCGCTGTCTTGAAAACAAAAATAATTGTCTGTTTCCCCGATGAGGTTTGTTGACTTCTGCCCATGAAAAGTACACACTGGGCATTCCAGAGAAAGGGACCAGGAGGGAAATGCACGAATCATCCCACAAAATGGAACAAAAGAATCACCTAAAACAGCCCTGGTATATAAAATAGAACAAAACGATGCAAAAGTACTCACATTTTCTCTCTTTACACCCACAAACTTGAATGTATTTTACTGTGATTATAAGGCAACAGTCTAATGTAGTAGAAAAATGACTAAATGTTTCAGTTTTCAGTGCAAAGCTAATAAAGGCACAACCCAAAAGATACAGAAACATAAATACGCAGACAGTGAAGCGTGGATCTACAAATCCATGTTTCAGGGAGTCTGAATCCAGTTTCAAGCAGCATTTATTTTAATCTTTATTGGTAAAACTGTAAAACTAAAACTAAAAAACCATATCATGTCGTCTTCTATTTCACAAATAAGCACTGCTTGGTCTTGATCTTAACCTTAAAATCGCAATAATACGTTCGTAAAAATGGAATGAATACACATTAAGAAAAATGAATTCATATTTATGTGATCACGTTTACCCCACGCTGACTGGCTAAAATAGGCTAACTGCTTGCATTCCCACTGTTTCTATATTTTATTTGATTTATTTATTATTTTTTCTAGGCTGCAGCTTAGCTAGAAAAGCTGTGGCACAAACAGGTATGAAGGTTCCCGGGATGCCGGTTTCAAAAGCCCAATTCTATTTTCTGGTGTGGCTCAGCAGGCAGCAGGGCTGTTCAATAACACTGAAAAGCAACAAAGAAGAAGAAGAGAAAAAATCTTAGCTACAAATCTTGAGACCTGTGTGTATGTGACACAGTTTCCTCTGCTGGGATGAGGACGGGGAGCGCGCTGACGAACACAGAATTTTGCGAATCGTCTGAAAGGTCCTTTAACGCAGCAATGCTTCTTCTTTTTTCCCCCCCGTTTCTATAGCTACTGCAAAATCTTTGTAACACATAGAGTGTAAATTAATGTATTGTAAAACACCAACAACCCAGCTCTTAACCTATTATACTGTCACTGAGATAACAGGCCGCGCCATGGTTTCTCATTTTCAGACTGTCTCTTTGCTTCCAATGCTCCATTATTAACTCTTATTAGAGCAGACGGGCAGAATAAGAGCAAGCTTCTACCTGTTAATGTGGTGACAACATGATAGGCCTTCCTAGAGCTGCCTCTGGACATTCGTGGATCACCGAGTGAAGCAAAGATGTGAGCCGTCATGAAAGAATGCATTAAAGCGTTGATTTGGTGAATCGGATGTCGCCTTTATGCCATTCTTATCATAATAAAATGGCGCAGATTAACTCAGTGTTGTGATCTCATGTGGTTCTTCTGAAATAATTTGCCACGATTGTTCACTTTCGATGACGTCACCATCTTCCTTAGAGGAACAGAGGAGTTGATTTTACAGAAGACATTTCAAATCTCACCAATAGGATTGGTTAACCAGAAACCAAAGAAGATCAAGGGTTTCTCAGAAGAGTTCACTTATTTTCTACAAGGAGTGCCAACAGGAAGCAACTACAAACACTTAAAAAAAAACAAGACTTTTTGCTCTTGTTAAAGCACATCGGCCTATAAGTACGGGGTTCCTACATATCTTAATATCACAATTTAATAAGTTTTCTATGTCATATTTCAAAATGACACTCGCCCTGCTTTTGAATAGACTATATATTAGGAAAGAAGGCATGGAAATCCACGTTTCTTTGATATTTCTTTATGATGAAACTCAAGGAATCAGAGAATTGGAGGTGTCGCATTAAAACATACCAACAGATGTGCCTCATAATGCGCCTTATGTTGTGATCTAAGCTCAAAAAGCCATGACATCATCATCTACGCCTTCCCAGATTGTTGAAAGACAATGTAATCTAAGTAAAAAAATCTTTTTAAATTGGTGAAATGTCATAAGCTCTCTTTATTTCTACATTCTGATAAATAGAAATGATTACACAAAGCGACCTAAACGACAGGTTTAGTCTGATTCGATGTCAGAAATGGTGAGACATGACGGTTACGTGTACACACCTTCTTTCAACTGCATGTCATGAATCACATGTCGTGTGATTCATGACAAAATCCCGTGACTCTCGTTCCTGAGTGAGTTTCAGTATTTCTCTGTGACTCCTTAAGAGATGCTTTGATAACTTTTCAGGACTTTCCAAAAGATTCAAGTTAGAGGAGAGCCTTGAACAAAAAACAACAATGACACAGCTATAAAATGATGATTGCTAGCCTCAAGCCAACACATTTAATGACAAAGATTAAACTTGGGGGGGGGGAGAGGGAAGAATGAAATTACGTGCCGGCGAAGGTAATCTTTCTCTACCTTGTCGGGACCCTTCTAAGTTTAGATCAACGAATGCGGGGTCTTTTCCCTCCAGCTTCTAAAAACATGTTCCATTTTAATGTAGCAGTTGCTCACGAGGTCATTTGTCACTTGGTAATGACAAAGCAAACCCTGAGGCATTACACTGACAAGCGTGTGTAGTTGTGTGTGTATGTGTAAGGAAAAAAAAAGGTGAGAATGCAGTCACTGCATCCTTCTGAGTTTGTTTGTAGACACAATTAACTGGTTATGTTACTGGACTTAAATAGGTTATAGCACTCTACTGCTTACATGTACACAGATATTAAACAGGGTAGAATAATACCTGCTACGGTAATAATATACAAGTACTAAGGATACATGGCCAAAGAGCATCGTGATGCATTGAATGGCACATTTAAGTCTAAGGAAAAAAAATCTACAAGGTATTGAGAGAGTTTAATATCTCTTGTTGATGGATGTGATGACTCAAAGTTGTAAAATCGGCTCAAAATGTTTTGAAATGATCAAATTTCTATTGTTGTTTCCCCCTACTCTCGCAAAGCAATCTTCCTAATAGCTTGCATAACAACGGTGAGGAAGGAGAAAGCATATATTTAGAACGCAGGGCCTCCAACCTTCAAACTGGATCCCTTTAATTCCTTGAGCGCCCAATGTGGCTGAACAGCGTGTGAATTTGTGTGGGCGGGTGTTTGTGTACGGCTATGAGTGAGCCTGTGAAAACAGCCGTGTACGAATCTCTGGAGTACGGATGAAAGGATCTTGAGAGCAAAAAAAAAAAAGACATTTTGTGCGCGCGTTTGTGCGAGTCTTTGAATGCTAATCCGCGCCAGACCTATTTGTTGGCCTCGCTGGTAAGAAGGCGCATGTGGACAGTAGTTG
Source organism: Brachyrhaphis roseni (assembly GCA_903066815.1). Taxonomy (NCBI): domain Eukaryota; kingdom Metazoa; phylum Chordata; class Actinopteri; order Cyprinodontiformes; family Poeciliidae; genus Brachyrhaphis; species Brachyrhaphis roseni. The sequence goes on from CAEFZY010049805.1 coordinate 21,647, forward strand.
GCAGGACTGGTACGGGGACAGATTACAGTAAAGTGGCACGATTGCCACGCGGTCTGAGCCGCTCTGAACATGGCCGCTGCCGTACTGCCTGTCTTCTGCTCAGACCTCATCAGGTGCCGCCTTCCTTTTTCTTTTTATCTGGTCTCGGTTGAACTTATTTCTCTGCTGCGCCCGGCCTTGACTACTTTGCGGCTGGTGGTGTGACTTTCACATCCTCCTCCTTCTTTCTTTCTGAAGTATTTACAACTGCTTCCTTTAAAGGCACCTGATTAAGACTGCAAGGTCTAAAGGCGTTAGTACGCCTCACTCTGGGTGACTCATAACAGAAAATCATACCGCCACTTCAAATGTGTTTCCATTTTTACATTATTAATCAGAAAGCCTTCATACTAAAAATACAGCTGAAACTAGATGCTGTGGTGTATTTGCATACTATTTATTGTAAAACTGCTTCATCGATTTTACATCAACAACACTACTCCTTAGCATAGTTTGAAAAGCCAAATGCTGATTGTTGTGGCTGCGTGAACTTCAAAGAATCCAAAATGGAGGCACACCCTCAGACGTATTTTAAGGCAACATTGCCTCGTTGCATGACATCACGGGGGAAATCAAGAACAAAATTGGTTCTGTGTGTTTTGGTGTAAAATGTCCTCATCAACCTAAAGCCAAAGACTGAAGACTGTAATGAATCTGTCCAAGTAATCCTGTCCTATGACTGCCTAACCTCCCTGAGCAGGACGCATCAACTTTGAAATGTTTTTTTGTGCACCAAATAACTTTCCGTCAAGCCAAAAAAAAAAAAAAAAAAAAACATTTTGGTGGTAGGTGTTTTCCTGTGATGCTCTCCCTCATTTAGCTGCAAACTGAATAAAGTAGGGAGGCACAATATTGGATTTTTGGTCGATGCCCGATATATGCCGATATACTAAAACTCACTTGGCCGTTAATCAATACCAATACTGATATATTTTTTTCCTATAGCTGCTTACTTGAAACTATATGGCTTTCTCTACTGTAGAATTAAAATACTGCATTATCTTAATCAACTTAGCAAGCTACCAAATGCTAAAAAGGAGGCTGAAAATGATGTAACTCTTTCAACTTGCATTATGTCAAATTTAGTCATAACATCTGCTCTCTCTAAGACGATGACGACACTTAAGCGATGCATATTTGTAAATCTTCACAAAACTAAACTCAACCTGTTCACAAGCAATAAGTGGGAACACATCACACATCAGTCGTTCATTAATACTTAACAGTTTGTTATGATGTTGTGCTGGCATCATTGTCACTGGTTTGTCATATAAAAACGGCTTTTGTATCTGAATAATTTTGACAGAATGGCCGATGATAAATTTTACAGCTGATATCGGACTTTACCGATACCATGCCGATAATATTGTGCATCTACTGGCAGGAGATTCTGTCTAGTGCCATATCATCTGCAGAGAAACATATCTCTGGGGTGCAGGCAGGAGAATCTCAGGCAGACGTTCGACGACAAGGACATCAGTGGAGCACATCAGATGGCAGAGCCTCTATCTGAATCAGTTGTAGCAACAGGGATGTAGGAGTGAAAATGGTGGCAACTCCTACGATGTAGAGGAGCTGACAAATGCGAACAATGAGATGGGCACTGAGCTCTTCTTCGCAAGCGAGCAATCACAGCAAGACGTTGTGCAACCGATTTAACAGAGGAGAATTTGAAGAGAAGCTGAAACGATTTCTATTTTAAGTCGTGGGAAGAGGTGGAATCTTATTTTTTCCCTCTCAGAAGATTATTTTCAGCCAACATGAGATGTTTCAACCAACTTTAAGCCATAAAATGAAACTGAATTTGTATTCTGTTGTTTCCCATAGGAAATCTATCAGACTTAAGTCTTTAGATACTTGTCTTAAATATTACACATTATATAATATTATATTATCTTAAATAGCAGATAATATTTTACAGTACTGTGAAAAAAGTTTATGCTCTCTCAGATTTCTTCTGTTTCTATTTTCTTGTCCCGTCATACAATTTCCGATCATCCAACAAGTCTCAACATCAGAAAAGTAGAACGTAGTTTTCGACACCTTTTATGTGAAATAAACAATTTCTCCCCCATGTTGACTAATGAAATACCCATGATTAGCCATGAAAAGAAAATAAAGACTTGCCTCGTATTTACCAAAAAACCTCTCGACAATCCCCAGGACTTTGGGCTAAGTATTCTTTGGACTGGCGAGAGAGAAGTTGAACATTTTGGAAGCTATGAAAGTTTGAGTAAAACTAATACAACATTTCAAATATGGTGGTCTGGGAGTGCTTTGGAACCTGAACAACTTGCCATTGTTGATGGAACCATGATTTTTGCTGTTGACAAGAAAATCCTAAAGGAGAATGTCCTTCTCTTAAGATGAAGGTTCTTAAGACCTTCATCTTAAGAACACTGATTATTCACTAAAAGAATAATCCAAAGCACACCCTCAAGTCCACTTCCAAATGTTAAATAAAATCTAATGAAGTTAATGCAGTGACCTATAGCCTCGTAAAAAAATAGAAAAAAAAGCCTCTTGTTCTATGCTTTGCTTTGTCCAGAAGGTCTGGACCCTCGGCTATTGAGAAACAACTCTTCTGAAGTTTCAAACTGTTGGGTCTGACTTTAGCCAATTGCTATCGTTTGACTGAGTGCCCCAGCTCAGTGAACCTCAGCAGAAATTGCATTGGCTCCAAAAGTACACTTCCTCCGTTGCTGTTGCTAAACTACAATTTGCAGACTACAATTCTAAAACAAAGTAGAAAATCAACATCATCGTTCATAACCCCTCCTACTGTTTTCTGACTGGTCCAGTTGAAATTCAGCCAGAGAAATTGAACTCAATGGGACAAATCAGGCAGAGCACTGAAGGGAAAGGAGAATCGAGTGGAACTGTGTAGGAAGACAGGCTAGCAGTGGGCTAGTTAATGTCCAGACTTAAAGCTAATCCAGATGCTGTGGCGTGACCTAAAGACCCTCCAATGTAAAAATTTATCAATGAAATGTAAATTCTACTAAGTCTATGATGCAAAAGACTCCTATGTTAGAGGAAAAGCTTGTTGCCACCAAAATAAAGGGTCAAGTGGGTGTGGACAGCTTTTATGTGAGAGATTATCATTTGAAAGCTACATTTTATGTTTACTCATATTACCATTGTCTGATCTTAAAGTACATAAAATACCAAAGTGTGACCAAAAACAAAAGCATCAAAAATCTGTGGGGAGCCATGATTAATATAACCGTTGATAGGGTGGCAACATTTATACGTCACATGCTTGTGGGGAAAAAAGATGGTCTTCCTGCTTTTGCACACAATGAAAACTATTGACACGTCTCTCTGCACGGTTGTACAGACAAGCCTGCAAACACAAAAAAAACCCACTTCCCATTTGCACAAAGTGTATTAAAAAAAAAGAGAAGGAAGCGTCTAAATCTATACCCAACTCCCCTCGAGAGTTTCATTCTCTGGATACGTGAGTGCCATTTGAAGCGCTCTGCATCCACACAGGCTCACATCCGCCTGGCTACGTGAGCGCCATGTCGAATTCATGACGGTTGTCATGGCACCCACATAGCAACCGGCTATACATGTACCGACCGCTGCCTTCGGTCGACTCAGCAACAGAGGGGAGGAGGGGGGAAAACAGAGAGAGAGAGAGAGAGGATAAGAGGGGGTATAGAAGGGAAGAGTAGATGTGAGAGGTTGGGGGCGGCGAAGAGAGGAGGGCTGGGAAACTGGCAATGGTGGCGCATGCCAGCGAGTGTTTGCGCACATCTGTGTTGACGAGTGTTTTGCAAGTCAGTAAAGAAGAGGTTTAGAGACGAGAGAAAAACGTCGAGAGATAGATGAAGAAAAGGGCATCAGCTGTTCAATGAACCCTTGAGAGATGGTGGGGATAAGAAAGTGAAGAAGAGCTTGAACTTATGGTTGACAGCTCACTGAAAGAGGCAGGTGGCTCGTCACTGTTCTTTACGCACTATTGTTTTTGTCAAAACACTGAACAAGCGTGGTCGATTTGACTGTTTAAATATGCGGCTATGCGTTGAAAGTCTGAGACGACTTGAGACTGAATTTTCTTGAGGTTCATAATCTCTCCAACTCGCTGGTGCTCCGATGCAGATTCAGACCTATAGCGAATATGAGACCATAAATGGATATTCCTTGGCTGCAGAGTGCATCGTATATCATTATGGAAAATAGCAGGCATGTTCTGCTAATTCCACCTTAGGTCGACCGTGAGAGCGTGTGCAGAGCGTTTCATGGGTAATTGATGTACTGGGTCTTATTTTAGGGAGCTGAAGTAAATGACAGAGCTCTTATGCATCACCTGGCACAAAAAAAGGAAACGCAGCACATGCACGGTAACTCGCCGAGCTGCGCATTCCAACGTGTAGCTCCGACGGCGCCGCTCCGTTTGATGTCACAAACGTGAATGGACGCGAGTACCGTAATCAAACGGAGCGAGAAGCGGTACACGTGAAGTTGCGCGCGCACAGAGAAGCAGTCACATACACATGAATATTTCACCGGCTTCGAAACGTGCAAAACCAGCCATCGCCCACCACCCTCCCCAGCTACGACCATCCAACCATTCTCTGAAGCTTGAGCAGCAACTCAGGAACAGGCCGTGGACGATGGAGGAAGAGAGAGGCGGTTTTTGTAGACTGGCAACACATATGGCAGAGTGAGGAGAGAAGGTGAAAGATGACACCAAGGAAAATCAAAGAACTGACACCGCTAGTTATTTCCTAAGAGCTTTGGGGAAACCAACACGTCCTCATTTCTTTTGCTGCCTCGGTTGTTGCAAAAATACAACCTTCCTTTGATGGAGGGTATCTTCTCAGTTGTAGAATTTTTGCTTCTTCTTGACCATGCTGGCCTTATTTTCTTGCCAATCAAATTGTTTCTTTTTCTTCCCATTCTGTTGTTATAGCTGCTAAGGTGAGTCCCTGTTTGGGACATAAGTCACATGTCAATGTTGTGCCCAGTGTGATTTTCATAAATGAGGTGAGTTTTGGAGAACAACAGGAGCTGGGGAACTCGACCGGGTCAATATGAATGATATTTGTGTCCGACTTCTCGCATAACAAAGGGTTAAATATATTGGAAGTGTGTGACTCACATCAAAAATGATGCAAATACTCAACCATGTGTACCGTGATCGAGTTTTATCAAGTGCAGTACTGACACCTTGCAGAACATAAACAGTCACAAGTCTGCATGAGAGTATCATAAGCAACTTTCACAAGTGTGTGTTCTGTTCTGTGCTCTGAACCCTAATTGAAACGGCACATGGTACTTTGGTGTTTATGCTAGCTCAATTGATTAGTAATTATTCGCTTTATTTGAACGGGTGTGCATGAGACCAACATGACAGTGCCATAAACATGACATAACACCTGTCATGAACATGACAGAGTCCTCATGACTGTCTATGACGGTTGTCATGAAGTGTCATTCGGTAAATAATGACACTTTTAATGCAAAGTTGTACTAGAAGTTGCACTAGACGCCCATTAAAATGGCCAACTTTTCATTTTTTGGTAAACAATACTTGTAATGTAAAGTTGTACTAACAGGTGCGTTAAAAGTGTCAAATTTTTGTTATGTGCTGACACTGTGATTATGTCATGTTTATGACAGTATCATGTCAGTCTTATGCACACCTGTTCAAATAAAGTGTTCCCAATTATTCTTTGAAGATTAGATAAGACATGGATAGATTAGATGCAAGTATATAATTAGATAAAATGATGAATCAAGAGGGTTTTTCTAAGGTTACTTCAGAAACCTCTTGATTTAAAATTCTGTGACTTCACAGCTAAACATACACCTTCCCTATACACACATTCTGATTAGTAAAAACAACAAACATGTTTTACAGTACAACAGACGGAAGTAAATAAACGCAGTGAGTAAATGTGAACAAATGTGAGACTATGTTGAACATGTAATTTAGCAAGTATGACCTGAAAAGTCATACTTCAGGTCTGCAGCAATGTCAGTTTGACAGCAGCAGTAATGACTTAAACTGATTCCCAAACTTAAATTGAATAAGTCAACAACCATGCAGTCGGGGTACAAACAACACACTTCTGGAAGGACTGAGTCGTCTGCAGCCTCTTTTACCTGGAATGTTTTGGATAATCAGGCTTTTACATTTCCATGTTCTGTTTTGAGGTGTAGACGTGAAAACATGCAGGCTAAACTCACTGAACTGAGCAGATTCAGAGAGACTTGTTGCGATCCAGGAAGGGTTATGTGTATTTCCTAGGTTTTCTACTGCTGAGGTTGCTCTGCTGTGCTGCTGAATCATCTGAGTTCAATCATCGTGTCAAGTCTCTTCGTAAGAGGACGTGCAGGACTCTCACTCCAGGTCTGATTGTCAACATCAGCTGCAGTAATCGATGTCTCTTTTTGAAAAGCTCCCAGTGCTTCCTCAGTGCTTATTGTATGTTCCAGAACGAAGTGAGAAGTCCTCTGATCCTTTATCGGCTGTCAGTTCAGATCAACACATCCTACCTGGATGAATCACCTCAGTCACAAGAGTCCGCCTTCTTCGCACTGGCCACGTTTCCAGCTTTTTATGCACGTTTTGAAGCCTTGCGTTAGAAAAAGTTAATGGAAACGGCAAAATTCCAAATGCCTTCCTCAACTTCTCAAAAACGTTTTTACACTTGCTTCAGGTGGTTTTTGTCTTTTCCAAGAAAGGGTTAATGCGCTAAAGAGGAGATGGAAACACATTTGCCGAATAAGTTCCGACATGGCGAACATTTTCCTCACATAACTGATCGGCTGTATCTGTTGTCAACATGCATTTGAATTGCATTTTTTTCTCCAGTTATCGTTGACATTAGGGAAAAATCACAACTTGTCCATAACAAAAAATTCCTGAAAACCTCTCCATTTTTTTCTGAAATGTGTGATCTATGCTTGCAAAACCTCTACTTCCTGTTTATTTCAGCCATGCGTAACATCAACTACTGACAAAATTACACTTTGCATAGCCTGCTTGATTCACTCCAAACCAGTAGATGGAAACACTTCTAATGCGCATTTTCTTTACTTTTTTTTATCCCCTTGAGACATTTTAAAGAGTTGCTCATAATTTGCATGACAATTGAATGGAAACATAGGAACTTTTCGTTCTGCTCATAACTTACACTGGCTCCTACCCTTGTCGCCTTGGTTACGTCAACTCCTTCTGCCAACCTCCAGAAAATTGGATGAGGGTAAAATTCAAATATTTGCCTTTCCTCAAACTGAGATCTGAACGCACAACACTTGTGTGTCTAATAGCAAACCAGCACTGCAAAGCACAGCACTCAAACATTCATTATTTTTGCCACTCTTGCAATTAAATCTTTCTAGCAACCTATATATCCTAAAAACCTGCCACTTAATGTCACAATGGCATTGATATTGCTATATATTTCTGGCATTTCGACAGGCTAAAGGGGCCTGGAGTGAAAGTGAACTTCTGGAAGGAATTGGGTGCTTGATTACAGACGCATTAGGACACATTAGTGAGAAACGCCTAATTTAATTTACCGAAATCCCGACGGTGTCATGTCGGAGACGAGCGTCTTCACTTTCCTTCCCTGTTCCCAGCGAATTTTGACGTGTTTCTTTGAGACACAGCTCTGGCATGTGAGATGCCGCTGCATTTGAAGAGGAGTGAGTGTGTAGGCCCACAGCGTGTGGGCGTTCATGATGCAAGCCTGTGAAAGAAATGTGGCTCTACAGGCTAAATGTTCAAACCAAGGAGGCTCTTCAACCGAAATAGAATAGCTGCTGTAGTGGCGATTAAATGGCACAACTTCAAGTGAAACCGACCTAAGCGAGTCGGAGGCATGAATGGTGTGAGCGCTGATCACATCACAACTGAGATTCAGAGAGAGCAAGAAGTAAGCGGTGTGCAGAGTTGAGAAAGCAGTGCGAGTGCGGACGCCAACACACGCACGCACTCATCCGCTCCCCGAGGGGGTCAGCGTGTCTTCCTGTGGGATGCTCAGCAGGCAGGAGGAGGTCAAAGGCCGAGGGGAAGTAGAGTTGCATACACAAACGAAGTCCTCTGTCTTTTCCTTACAGTACGGCTAGCAGACACCACAACACAACTCGCTCATCCACATGTGCCGGCGAGCCTACAACACCTCATTCCCTGTTGCACCGTTGTTAATCTCTCGCTCCATTTGCACTCGTCAGGAGATAACAGCATCATTAGCACACATTAACATGTCTCTATTATCATTCCCGGTATCCCACAGTCCCCGTGCTTGTGCGCATGGGGGTGTGTGTGGGGGTGTGTGGGTGTGTGTGTGTGTGTGTGTTGGGGTGTACACGTGGGAAAAGAAAAGAAGGAGCTGTGAATGAGGACAGGGTGTGATTTCTGGGTTTTCCGACAACTCAAGTCTGTCACAGTCCGTAACAGAAAAGCGCAAGTGTAAGCCAACACATCTATTTACACATCAGCCAAGATATTCCACTGTAACAACTGCTGGCTCATTATTTGAATTATGTTTGACAGGCTCTTTGTTCCTATTTTACAGTGTTGTTGTTGAGGCACATATAGTTTTTTTTTTATAAATCTAATGTGTTAAGCAGTGGCGTACTAAAATACTTGCTGTACTGAATTCTCCATGATTCTGCCATTTTGTCACTCTTAACTGAATCAGGTCAGCAAATGCGTAACCTGTAAAAGGTTGCAGAGTTGGTAGCATTTTGTCTTGCATGAAGGTCCTGGGTTCGTCTGGGTCTTTCTGCATGGAGTTGCACATGTTCTGCCTGTACATGTGCGGGTTCTCTTCAGGTACTCTGTCCAAAAACACGACTCTCTATATCACCCTTAGGTGTGAGTGTGTGCATGGTTGTTTGTCCTATGTCTCTCTTTTTTGCCATGCGACGGTGATCTGTCCAGAACATACACTCATTGACCAATGGAACCCCCTAAGAACCCTGAAAAGGTTTAGACGATGGATGGATGGATGGATGGATGGATGGATGGATGGATGGATGGATGGATGGATGGATGGATGGATGGATGGATAACATGAGTAAATACAAGATGCAGGTTTCAAGTGAAATCCAAACCAACTTAGACCTACATAGAAAACATGGTCACACAGCAGGTCTTGTTTCTCATTTTAAATTTTTTGCTAAAATTGAATTTCTTTTTTCATGGTCATTTATACTACTAATTAAACATGAGTGCAGTGAGACTTTGGGGACACAAACCCTTCAGGCAAAGTGACCCACATGCACAGAGGAAGAATATTGATGTTACACGTGAGCACACTGTTTACAGAAATAATAATTTATGGTTTTTGGATGTAATGATCGAAGTTTGACGGTTGAGACTGTGGTGACAGTCGGATATGGGTAAAAAAAAAAAAAATCTAATTTGGGTAGCATTTGCCTGTTGTGTGAACATGGATGATAATAACTAGCATTGAGTCAGTGTGGATGAATTTTTGACAACTCATTTGGTTATTTTCTGTTTTGTTGCTGTCTGTAATTGGTGACTTCAAAAAATCTAAATTTGTCAGGGATATGACTAATTTTATGGCTATTTTATCTCATGCAACAGTTCTGACATAATGTAGCGAAACATATGGAGGGAAGGATTGATACTTGAATGAATTAAGAGAAAGCGTAGTCTGCCTGGTTTTGCTTTGAGGCACGCATCATTGTCACATCATAAAAATGAAAATAAAAAAATCTCAATTGGAATGTCAAAAGCATTAAGATGATAATCCCACCAGAACTCGAGGACCTGAGGCCAGAATCTCTCAACTGAACTAAATGGATCTTTAGTTCTCTACTTCCTGTCTCATGAGATCTTAAGCTTTTCAGGAAGCATCTGGGGCTAAGTCCACTGACAGGGAAACAAATAGATAAAAACACACACATCCGGAAATCCAGCCGGATTACGTGCCGAGTCCAAAAGTAGTGCGTAGAGACAAGAAGAGAGAGAACAACCACATGCCAGACAAAAGCTCAAACTAATTATAGTAGGCGATAACTTTTAAAGTCCAGGACAGTCAGGGTCCCAAAAAGTGAAAAGGCTTTATTTGTGCATTTCTCCTCTTTGCTTTCTGAGAGGTAGTTAGCTAAAGCTGAAACTGAGGAAACATTTTCGTCGACTGAAATCAATTTAAATGGTCATTAATGAGGAAAAACTGTAACTGGAGCTATATCGTGCGTTTATAAAACTAAAACATTCACATATTGAATAGTAAAGCTTTATTTGAAAGGGTGTGAGTAAGACTGACATAAACATGACATAACAGCTGTCATGAACATGAAGGCGTCTTTGTGAATGTCTATGATCTGTCAGTAAATGATGACACTTTTAATGCAAAGTTGTATTAAAACTTACCTTAAACGTCCATTGAAAGTGTCAACTTTGCACTAAAAGTGTCATTATTTGCTGACAGATTATAGACATTCACAAAGACTCCTTCATGTTCACAGCAGGTGTTATGACATGTTTATGACTGCATTGTCAGTCTTATTCACACCCCTTCAAATAAAGTGCTACCAATAATATAATATTCATCCAAAATTTGCCTGATTCAAGATATGATCCACAACTATCAGTGAGTGTGCATAAAACTCTATCAAAACGATCAAATCTATCAAATTCTCATGTAATTTGATAGATTTTCAAAGTGCTGGTAGAGTGCCTAAGGAGTATGAATGTTATGTATGAAACAATGGGAGCTTCTTTTTGTCTGGAGTGGATTCATTGTAAACCCTAAACCTGTTTTGTTCTCCCAGTCTGTCAGTCATTTTGATACATTTCTCACTTTCAACACCCACATGTATCTTTCTGCAGAGATATTCATGGGAAATCCATGTCGCAACAATAAAATACAGAAAATGGCATGGGGGTGGGGGGGGATGTGTTTTTATACTATATGGGTGACTTATCTAAAAACAAAAAGTGAAAAACTAATGAAAAATTGCAATTCTGTTCAATAAAACATGCAAAAAGTGATTTACTTTCACATTGTAAATGTATTTGGTTTTCTTGTGGGTTTTTTTTTAATGGTATTTCAGTGTGTGACACTGTTAAGAATACATGCATCAGGCATTCCTTTGGGTAAACAGTGGCCGCTTACTCTGTAACTACTGTGGCTCCCAAATCCCACTCAAAGGCAGCAATGTCAACATGTCAGCGGTCGGAGCCTGGTATTTTTTTAAGACGCCTCAGAGGATACGATGTCCATCCAGAACAGAGGCAGCAAACACAAGGTGATGTGGGTTTGCATTCCGAATGATCCTTTTTTCTTTATTTTTTTATTTTTATTTTTTTTGCTAAATGCTGTTTTCTCAGTCTATCTGCATATTTTCGCCGCGGTCCCAGACGTCCCCACAGTCGGGATCACATGCCCTGCCTTGGATGTTTGGTGAATCGCCGTGAATAAGATCCATCTGGAGGCTTCGGGCGTGCGATTTATGTTCTGGCGGTGCATTGTCAATCTCTGCGTCGGGATTCCAAATGAAAGCAGAGCCACCTACAACAACACCTGTGATCCTGAGTGACAAGCACACTCGCAGGGAAGGGTCAACAAACAGAGAAACGGAGGGGTTGAAATGTCAAAGTGTTCTCTTCAAAGGGTACAAATGAAAAGCAGATGGCTGGCTTTCGTCATGATTTAAAATGTAAAATACATTGCTCAGAGAAAGCTCTATCTTTTTTGTTGCTTTTTCTCAACAAATTTTTTTCAGATGTCTTATGCCTCACAAGAAGATGCTTGTTACTGATGAAACCGGTAAAAAGACATTACATTTTGTCGAGCGCCATCATCAAAAATCAACACATATGACATTTTCTTCTATTTCTTTTCTAATGTAGTCAGTCGTTTTTCTCATTAGTTTTGTCTTGTCTCATTTCTGCCTCTGTAATAGCTGCTTCTTGGTTTGTCTGTGAAAGCGCTTCGAATCGTCTTGTACACGAAATGTGCTACACAAATACAGTTCCCTTGCCTTATTGCGTTGTTTAACAAATCTGGTGACTTGCATTTAAACAAATTACCGCTCTGACGTACGAGAGCGAGATCCAAATTCGTTTAAAAACCGCTTACACAAGGGACGTGGGATTGTTTTATGATGGCTACATTTGTTAATATCCCCTCTACATCCTCTGGATTTTGCATCACATTCCTCAAAAACCTGCTCCCTGGTGACCTTCCCAAGCCCACGGGGGTGTAAGTGTCCAAGCTAAAGCTCCCTCTCCCGGTCTGACCTCGCTCTCCCTGCCTGGCCAGGCCGTAATCCTGATCAAGCATGTCTAGACCTCTCATTACCAGCATGTAATCAAAAAGTTGGGCATGAGGAAATGGGCCAGGGAGGGAAGTGGACCATGGGAGGAGCAAGGATGCAGAGAAAGTGACCCTGACAGTGACCCGCACATTCATTTCACTGTTTACCCTCTCGGTAAACAAGACAGGCTCCACAACGAGTCAATACGCAGATATGAGGCAGAGGGGAAGAGAGTTGAAACTGGGGGAAAAAGGATGAAAGGTTCTAGAAAGATTTGGATTCAAAGATATCCTGTCAGCTTCAAAAGTCAATCAACAACTTATTCTCAGACATAATCTATACAATGACACTATGTAACAAAATTTTTACATCGATAAATAAAAAAATTTGCATCCACAACTGGAAAGCACTGTAGTAGGTCCACCAGGCCAATCGGTGGCGCTGGGAACGACACAAAAAACACAGAATACCGGCCATGTTTATTTGTAAAAGTGAGACAGACAGAGATGAAACTACGATGTCATCGTTTTAAAAAAGAGGCGCGGCTAATACAAGTAGGATGGAGCAACTGGGGTCATGCTTACAAAAATAAAAGAATAAAATCATGAGAACAAACTCATAAAACTGCCTGAATAAAATCACATTATGAAAATAAAGTCGTATGAGAAAACCTAATAGATGGCGTAGTTTCAAAGTATGTTGAAGACAAAAAAGTTACTTTCTTCTTCCTACTCTTCCATTGAGACTAACTAAGTTGCCCGGCTTCCTTTTCAATTTTGCTATATGGCCATGTCTTTGTTTGCTTAATTTCTGCCATACCTCTTTTCTATTTTGGTTGCCAGGTTGAGCAGTGGTTTGTGTCATGTTAAGGTGTATCTTGGGGTATTGTTTATTACCGTGCTTTAAACATTTCTGCAGTTTTATCCCCGACCTAACTGGAGGTGTCCTTGAAGTTCATTACCCAGTATTATGTAATGAGGTTGAATTATGTACAAGTAAACCCAATCGGTAGATTTGGCTGCACTTGATTTTATGTAAGGATGTCAGAATACAAGTGGCTGAACACAAATAGATTTAAATTTAGGAACATTACCAAAAATCAAAGTGTATTTTTCCACCTTCTTCTCAGTTCAGTGTCGGTCTGCCACATAAAATGCTTGTAAAATCGATTAAAGTTTGATTGTGGAAAGAGTCCAAAAGATTCTCAAACATTGGTGTCGGACCAGGTCAAACGTTTAATTCTGGTTTTACTCGTGAGTTTCTGATCTTGCTCTGATTTTTCACACATTTAAGCCTTTTAATCTCCCAGGTTGATTGATTTGACCGAGAGGCAGATGCTGATGTACAACTCCATGCTCAAATTCTGTGAATTTCTACAGGCTGAAAACCTCACTGACTCCAATTAGACCCCATGCCCTCGTCCACTTGATTGTGTGATTCTCGGGATTTCGTCTCGCTCTTCTCCGAAAGGTAAAGGAGCGATAGAATCCCCGACTATCAGAAATATGATAAGGTCCTAATAAAAACGACAAGGATGTTGTTCTGGCCTGAATGCAGCTGAGCTGGCAGCAGTAAAGCCCTCTCTGCAGGGTGCAAAGAGAGACACTTGAATCCACTCGTAGCCTCTTATGCATGGATCATGTGTTTGTCGAAATGGTCGTATGCTCACAAACACCCCGAACCTCACGCTTGAATGGAGCCTGCGGTAATGAGGCTGACATTTCACAACACACCGCACAGCAAATGGAGCTCAGGCTAGCATTCATCATTCAGTTATAAAAAGATTTATATATAAACATATAAGGGCACCAACCTACGACGGAGTACAAGGGCATGGTAGATAAAAGAAGGTATGAGGCCAAGGAAGAGTAGAAACCTCAAATCTTTAGATTAATTTCACACAGTTACACAAAAAACAGGGGTACTCTCTGGTTCCTGAAATTTATAAGAATACATTTTTTAAAAATTCCATAATTAAAGGCCTAAATTTGCTATATTAGAACTACGATATCCTCTGAAATTGTAAAGTTAGAAATTAGCAGAACCCCTAAGAAGTTTCCCGTGGTTATATAGTCAGACAAAAATGACAGGAATCATCTAAGATTGAAGTGGTAAATTGGATATCTGGATTTTTATCCACAAAAACATCAGTAATTTTCAGTTTTCTGGACTTCTCAGTGCAGTCAGCAAGTCGCACTATTCCCACAGTGCTTACAAATCTCCTACACCTTGACCGTCACTCTGATACCTGCTCCTTTTTGTATTGCAATGATTACCATGAAATAGAGCCATGACAGTCACTTTTTTCGTTGCTTTTGTAGCTAAGCTTTGTTGGCCGACCCAACAAGATGTGTTCCTTAGGGGGAACGCACAGAGACAGATACAAACAAGCTACAAAACGCCAATTTTGACCAATTATGCTGCAACAGAATGGGTCGAATATGGAAAATTAAAAGTGGGGAAATATCATCAATGTGACTGGATTTACTACTGTGAACTCAACCCCATTACCACATGTTCTCAGTTTTATTGTAAGCCAAAGCTCCAGGCAAGTGTGACATGTTGAGATTACTGAACATGAGTAGATGTGATGAAGGGATAAACTCGTGAACTGCCATGTTGCATAGACCACACTGGACGTTACTTAGGACATTGAACAAGCGTGTTTGGGTATGGAAGTGTCCAAACAGATGGAGAATCTTGCTGCATGTGCTGAGGCGTTCCGTGGTGCAATCCATGAGTCTGTGACACATGGAATTGTCTCTGATGGATGAAAGTCTTAGAATCGGGGTCAGATTTGCGAGGATGTGAGTTTGGTCTTCTATCCGTTGAAGAAAAATTATTTTGCTAATGTAAGCTACAGTTTAGTCGTAGTGGTTTATATCGGTATGTATCTGTAGGCTTGGTGCGTCGTCTAGCCATGTTGTAACTCCATGTTGTTCCCCAAAAAGTCGGCTGTAACTTTGTTTTTTTCTAATGCGTGAATATTGTTTATATTAGCAAAAATCCTAAAACAGTACAACTCATTATTTGGTCCTATGAGCTTTATACAAAGTACATTGTTTGCAAAACATGCATTCATTAAAAAAAAGAAAAAGAAAGAAAAATCTTTGACCCCATCCCCTAAAAATTGGAGCCCTGGGCTACCGCCCACATAAGCCCTTTCTAACTTCTGGCCCAGGGTGTAGTACACCTCATCTTGTCTTTCTCCGCTTTTCCAGCATTGAAAGTCTATTTTCTTTTTCTTTATTTGCCATCTCTAACAGTCCTTGAGTGTTTTTTTGTTTTTTTTGCAAGTTCCTAATCTCATTTTTATACATGGGCTTAACAATGTGGCCCTAATTGGCTGTCTAGTCTGTATTCAAAGTGCTAATAGCTTGTCTGTGAAAGTGTCCATGCATGGGATGTTATCGTGGAACTCGTTGTCGATCATTGCCGTAGTCAAAAACAGCAATATCTTGTTAGAATAAAGCAGAAAATTTAACTTTGATTAGCTGCACGATGAGGCAGTTGCTAGTGCTGTTGCCTCACATTCAAAAGGTTCTTGGTTCAAATCCCAGCCTGGGGGTCTTTCACCATAGTTTGCTTCTCTCCAGGTCTCTGGCTTCAGCCCACAGTCTAAAAACATGATTGCTAGGTTTAGCTGGTTTCTCTGAATTGCCCTTTGGTGTGTGTGTCCTGTCTGTCTCTGCGTTGGCCAGAAACACATGTACCCCGCCTCTCACCCAATGACCACCGAAGACAGGCCAGGAGAAGAGGGTAAAGACAATGGATGGATGATCTCTGATGATCCCTCAACAGTTAGTGTGATATCACGGACATCTTCTTAGCCTCCGTTTCTACATAGCTCTTCTGCTTTTTTGTGTGACCTAGCCTCTTGTTGACACAACACCAGTGACCAACCGGCATCCTCTTTTAGAAACCAGGTCTCACAGTGAAACTTTTCTGTAACACGTCCCATGGATCTGTGAAGTACTCTGCAAGTGTCAAAGTGCACATATGCAGAAGGCGCGGCAGATAACAAAAACAATGTCAGATAGCATGGTGCTACGCTGTGCTACGTAACATGTTCAGGTTAGCACAATTTCTGATAAGGAACATATGTGTTACATGATCATTTGGTTCATGGTAGGCGGAGATGGGTTACTGCTTACAATGAGGTGGAAGCTAAGGCTCATGCATGTTTGATGACATCCTAAAATCACAGCACCATCTACTGGCTTGGCATGACATCTACAGCTGAGTCAAGGAGTCTCGGCAGTCTCATCTGAACATGGAACTTGTGCTTCTCCCCCCATGAGCTGCAGTTCATGAACTGGTTATAAGATCAATAAAAATAATTTTATTTATTTAATTAAATAAATAGCCAAATTTATTTTATTAAATATGGTTCCTCCAGACCAAGTAACCATACTTTTCCAATAAGTAGATCCATGTTTATTCAAAGACCAAATCAGCTTCTATATCAAATTTTGTTATATACACCAAGTGTTTTGGAAAAAAACGACCCAAATCCAAACCAGGGACAACTGTCTTTTTATTTATAGAGTAAATGTGCAACATCCTCTTTTAGTTTTGGAGCTACGATGAACATCACAAAAAACAGTATAAAAAAATCTGACTATTTTGTTTGCTTGATTTCAGTTAAATTTTTACTTTCTCGGACCTCGTCTACTTGGGACTGGAAAATTTGGCCCCTTGACAAAAGGTTTGGACGCCCCTGGATTCATCGTATTTCGTGGGGGGATCATGCGCATCCCTTGCTTGGGTTCATTTCTTGCATCCTCTCGCCTCGCCACCTTCGTCGTCTTTTTCCGTAAACCCGGGCCGCGATTCCAGGAATGTTGTTTCACAGCAGGCGCTCTGTGTGCGCGCGATACGATAATGGGGCTGAATCTATGCTGGGAGGCAAATTGTCCTGGTGAGCTGTTTACCTTGCAGTCCCCGACTCGAGGGGGAAAAAGAGAGAGAGAGAGAGAGAGAGAGAGAGAGAGAAGCAAACCATTAAAATTCTCCTCATTGTTGATGAGAGTCGCTTCTCAGACGCGGTGCTGCATCTCAATTGGCTTTTCATTTAGACAGTCAGGGAGTCAATTAGCTTATCTAGCTGTTGGCAATATCTGCTGCTGTTTCCCACTCACCCCCGCACAAGGCGAGGACAGGGCATTTGTTCGCATGAATTCACACCGGTCGGTTCATGTAAAGCCATGTAGCGGCACGTCAAGAGCTGATGTCAACGTCTGGAATGAAACCGCACTTGGTTTGGTCTCCCAAATCTCTCCACTTCCCAACATAAATTCCCCTGGACGGTCACAGGGGCCAGGGAAGAACCCAGCTGATAAACAAGGCGTATTGATTCAGTGAAATTTGACGCTGCTAGAGCTGTAAAGTGTTTGTGTGTAAGCCGGCAAGTTTCTCCGCTTCATATAGTGAACGATGACACATTCACTACTACTCAACTGTGCCAGGGGACTTTTAGCTGACTGGAAAGCAACGCAACTCCGGGAGAGTCGAATGATATCATAAAGAAACGGAAAGCGAAAGAGTGGGCCCTTAAAGTGGCGTGGTGAATGAGAAGGGGGAATGCGTTTGAGCTGGTTACTGCGAAAGGAGAAGTAAAAACTGAGTAGCTCTTGTGTGTGTGTGTTTCTCCCGTAAATCCCGGCTCTCTGTATAAAACTCCCAGGCGGTCAATGAACCGTCACGACAGCGCTTTACGATGGCTGATCAAAAGAGGGGACGGCGACGTCTGGAGACGAATTCCGCTCATTCCAGAGTTTGGCTGCAGATTTGAAAACTCTAATCAAAAGATCAGCCGTCTGTCGATCGCAGACAGCAGATCAGATCCTGACGTTGGATTCTGACTTGGACGCTTTGAGGTTTTCGGAACCAGCTGATGGTTTTGACCCGACAGCGACGACGAACTTGACCAATGAGCAGCAGTTGTTATGTATTGATATTTTTGCGTAACTTAATATGGCATCTGCAAATCTGACTCAGATATTTTTAAAATCAAGACTAGGGTTGAAACAATTAACCTGATTAATCGATTATAAAAATGCCGTGTTACGCATTTTGGGCAATAACATTTTTATTTGCATGATTTTCTAATACTGCATAGAATAGACTTAAATAAAAACTCTGCAGAAGGTGCCTATTTTTTTTATTCGGTTAATTATCAAAATGACAGATTAATCAATAACTAAAATAATAATAAGACAGAGAGGCCCACATAAAGATACTGGCACCTTTACCTTCTGCCTTCTATTAGCAATAAATCACCTTTATTGTTGCTTTCATGGAATCTTGGTAAAACATTGACCAATGCTGAAATCACCCAACAACTTTTTATTAGCAACACTTTATCAGCATTTTGAGCATTTCATCACATTACAACAGTAAAGGCCAATATATTTGATCCAATTTTTCGTGCATTTGTATTCAACCCCGGTTTATTTTTAACAAGTCATTCAGTGCAACAGGTTTCCATCAGAAACATTGTAACTGTTAAATATAACATACGCACTTCATGGCAACTGCAGAAATCATCAGTACATGTGTGGTGGTGGCAGATGAATCGCGTTGTGGGAATCATGTTTGGGGATGCAGGCGAAGAATGGTTCACGTAAAAGCATGTTCGTATATTAGAATGTCCCAGTCAAAGTCTAGGTCTACATCCAGCTGAGAATCTGTAGGGGAAAAATAACCTTGAAAATTCCTAATGTTAAATGTTCTCACTTTAATCTGACTGAGCTGTTTTCCAAAGTAGAACACAGAGCAGTTTCTGTCACAAGACGGAGTTTGAGTCTCACCTCATTCTAGAGGTTACTTCAGGTCAAACTGGTGTTGAGTTTTCACGATGCTTTGCTGACCGTCAGCTGAGTCAACAGGTAGGAAGGTAGTCTTTCCTCATGAAGAGGCCATGTTAACTCTGAAACAAAAAAAATAATCTGTCCAATATCTGATTTTAACCTGAAAGTTTGCAAACTTTTACCAGCACATACACTAGGTTTAAGATCATGTTATACTTTTTTTTTCTTATTAGATGTAGTTCACTCACAATTATTATATTTATAGACCGGAAGCAACCTTTGGTAACGGGAGGTATTATAAATGCCTTTAAAAAATCACTATCAAAGTCTGTAGTGGGTGTTAATAGCTACATTTACTTGAGTAGCTTTTTTGAAGAAGAAGGAAAAAAAAGTTATTTTTTTACTTTTACTTGAGTAATATTTTTAAGAAGTAGAGCTAACCTTACTAGAATAAAACTTCTGGATATTCTACTCACTGTGAGTAACTTTACCGAATGAAGAAAGAAATATATCTTTAAAAAAAAAAAGAAGAAAAATGCACACCTACAGCTGAAGTCAAAGTGAGACCTCTTGTTTGAACAAAAGCTTTGTTGTTCTGTTATTTTCTATACCAGCTGGTCCTGATGTGACATTTGGCATTAGAAGTACTTCATAAGGTGTTACCATTAATTTATGTGCATTACCTACTGTTAGTATTAATTATATAGGTATTTGAGATTTATTTATTTATTGAGTTTTAAGTACATGGGTGAGAAAGGTGGGAATCTTTTTCCAAAAATCTTCAATACTTCCATAAAATCTAAAATTCTTTCCCCTAAAAGGCCAAAATGTCCAGATGTTTTGTCCTCGACAGACTGTCTAAGCCATTTAAAATAAAATAAAAAGTACACGTCAGGAATGTCCGAAAACACAAAAAGAGACAGGTTCTGAGGTCGGAGACCTGTGTTCCAGTCAAAGTCAGAGGCTCTGACCCCCCAGTGGAGCTTAAAGAGCTCCTCTCCTGTCGTCTGACTCGCTCTGGCTTCGCTCTGGCTTCGCTCTGCTCAACCTGGCAGGGTGAGACCGTGGTAATTGGTGCCACGTAGGATTCTGTCAACTATGACAGCAAGTAGCAGGAGACAGAGGAAGACGAAGAGACATGCAGACAGATGTGTACCAAAGATCCTCTTTGTGTAAGGCCACTCTGGTTGACTAAAACTACCGGAGTAACCACCGAAATTGACTCAACATTTTTGTTGACGGAAATAAATAAAAACTGTAAATAATGGGGAAAAACTATAACTAACTGGAACTATATTGTGCATTTATATGCTAATTATGTTACACTGGTCTGCAAAATGGCGTCGCCAGAGTCAGTTATTGTTCAATAATAATTTCATACATTTTTGGAAAATTGTATCTCCTGCTGCGTTTTCATTATGCATATTCACAATGCAATACATTGACATTTTTTGAATTCTGCACCTAAAAATCAAAAGTGTGAAAAAGCCAAAACTACTACTACAACTAAAACTAAAGCCAGAGAAAATTGCACTAATAATAACTAATGAAAACTAGTAAACACACTAAAAATCCACTAAAGCTATCATGTCACAACGAAACTACACCAAACTATAACGACGTCTTTGTGAAAGGAAAAAACAGATCTCCACGGTAACGTAAAGTTTTTTTTGTCTATATTAAAAATGTCCCATTATGTCCATTTTCTGCTTGTAATTAATATGCTTTTCAGCATCTAAAGGGCTTTTTACTGCTTCCTTTAATGTACAGCTTTCCTCCCATGAATCCAGGTTTTTTTTCCCTTTATTCCACGATGCAGGACTGCCTCTCCTCCCCCACCAAGCAGAGCCACGCATATTAAACAGCGTGAGTTTAAAAAAAATAGAAAACATATATAGATCCTGAACAGTATATTATATTTGTACACCTGGGCAAATTGCACACTGGACTGTGTTTACTCTACAAGCCCGTTTCAACCCGAGCCTCAGGCATCACAGTTTTATGGCACCAACAATTGGACGCGGGCAGCCATTTGAGCAGAATTAGGTCAACACTTCTCCACACAGCACCCCTCATTCTCATGCCTGTGTCTTTTCCTGATTGCTAACGCATTTCTTCTTGAACCGTGTTATCGGCTCTGTGTACGGTATCATTTAGAGCGGGGTGAAAGTGCAACGCCGCGTAACGTAATGCTTCTTGGAGTGTTTCAAACAGAATTTCAGTAATAATAGTAATCATCACCGAGAGCTTTTCCAGTGAATTCCCCTACTGTAATTTATTTATTTATTTTTTTGTAATGGAGTTTTCATAAAATGAAAACTGAAAATCCATGATTTATGACGGAAGCGTTGCTTTTCCGTGTACCATAGTGATTGCAACAGGAACGCGGCAGGCAGGCAGGCAGCAGAGTCGTGCAGCCATCTTACCATCCTTTGATCGCTCTGTGTTTTCAGTCTCATCCTTGGGCATGCTGCCTTCCCTCCCCCCACTGCTCCATGTGCCAGCCTGGAGGCTGTGCTGGGAGCGCAAAGCCTGGATGTGTGTGTGTGTGTGCTGGTGTGTTTGGCATCAACGCGCGTCAGGAGACGTACTGTAGCTCTTTAGGCTTTGGTGCATTATGTCAGAGCCGCTGACCTTTTCCTGTATTTGCCGACCCTTTAATGTTTTGAACTTACTGTTACGCAGACTCTGCGATAAACGGTTCTGTAAGAATGACTGATGAGACGACACGACACTCGATATTGGTTCCACGAGACTGAGACAAACAAGATTTTAGCCATGTTCCGGGGAAAATTGGAAATCCAAATTTTTTGCTTTCGTACGTAAAGGTTTCCCAAATTAGAATCTGTCTTTTTAAAAGATCAATCATCAGGTTTGACCTGCTTGTCTGTTTAAAAAGTATAATAGGTTGAACATTGACCAACATATATGATGTGTGTTGACGGATTGATGGCAATTAGTAAAATGTAACGACTGCTACTGGTTTTCAACTGTTGACTGTGTGATGCGTTTGTGATGATTTTATGTTTTCATTATGCAAGGCGGTTTGAACAGCCTGCTTGCTGAAATTTTCCATGCAAGTAAACTTGATTGATTAATGAAGAAAAAACTAACTAAATGATTGAAAAAAAAAATGTTTTCACAAACTAAATAAAAGCCGTTTTAAGTCTAACATCTTTTTATTATATATACATACAACGGTATGTAACATTTTTTACATCAAAGTTTCTACATACATAGGTTCTGGTTGGAACCTTCATGTTTGTGTGTTTCTGGTACGCCAGTAAATGCGACGCACAACAACGATGGACGACAAAGTCGTTTTTCTTGGTCCACTGGGGATTAGTTTTTTCGTTTACAAGACGATCTGATGGTACGCTGGAATAGACCGTGGTTGTGTGCTAGTTGTGCTAAAAGTAGCTAGCCTGTCACCAAAGTTAGAGATTAAGGTAGCATCTCAGTGCTAAACATGTAGCAGCACCACAGACGTCCCCAACGCTAATGTCAATGTCTACAGTCCATGAATGGTCAGAGGTTCCTAAAACAGTTGAAAGCTGAATAGGCATAATGGCACTTTACATCAGTGGGATAGTTGAATAACCTAAATAACAGATTAAAAACAATGAATATCTTTGTTGTTGAGCTCATCTGTCTATTTATTCAATAATTTAAGGGCTTCTGATTTGAAAACTGATACTCTTCTTTTCATATACACCAAATGCAATGATGAAATGTTGCCTCTAACAACCATAAATATACAAAGGCCCTCCATTGACAGAGTGCTCAACATTCTGCCTGGCCTATTTTTCTGTGGGGGGGTGGCATCCCACTGGTGTCTCTACTGTCCCAGTGTTAAGCCACTTGGAGTCAGTGGTCTTCTTCAGAATGACCTGTCACCAAAGATGGGCTACACACATTGGCGCTTTGTCAGCGTCGCTCGGCTTCTTCACATTGCAACACACTGAAGACTGTTTAGAAAGACAGTGAATAATGTCAAAGTGTTTTGAGCTTTTTAAGACTAACCAAACTGATTCTGTGTCTAAACCAGCCAGAAGTCAAAATGAATCGGTACAAAAAAAGTAACCCGTGTTGAGTTTTAGTAGCCAGTGTGGGTTGTTGGGGAAAAAGTAAGTCATTTATCAAGAGCTCATTCTGCCAACTTGGTGCTTCATTCTTTCTATGAAATCTGATTTGTATTTAACTGGAGGTATTGTCCTGGGAGGAGGATCGGAGCAACACTGGTGTCAACAATACGACATTATTGGACATATTGGGAAGGATCCATTATTGGCTCAGCTAAATCTCATGTTAAAGCTGCAGTATGCAACTTGTTTATGTCTTGACAGGATAATATATGAAAATCTGTGAAAAAAAATTGATTTCCTCTGCCTTCTCCCAGTGCTAACTGCAGAAATCTGCCACTCAATTGGAAACAACCAATCAGAGCCAGGAGGAGGGTCTTAGCGCTGTCAATCACTCTCATGCTAACACCCTCCCACTTGCTCTTTGCTAAGCTACAGCAAGTTCATCATAGCATAACCTGCCACCAATGCTAATGCTTGCTAGCATAGCCACCACAGATGGTTTTTCTGTAACGGTAACTTGTTCTTCCACCATTAGCACGCTGAGCAGCGAACAGGAGGATGATTGACAGCCCTAAGACCATCCTCCTGGCTGATCGGGAGCGGTGCATTTTTGCAGATAGCAGTGGTGGCGCTGGAAGGAGGTGAAGGAGCTGGATTTTTTATCTGTCTCATAGTGGTGTGGTGACAGTTTTAATAAATATGAAAAAAAAACCTGCATCTTTATTGCTGTAGACTGTTTCCCTCTCCATTGGGATACTATTTTTCTATATTGTTTAATATTCTCTACATTTATCTGTTTATTTTCTAACCATCCATCTATGTAAAGGAGAAAGATTTTTACAAAATACAAAGAGTCCAAGTACTGATCAGAAAATCACATCGTGACTGAATTAAGTCACACCAATTTCTTTCATTAACAGATAATAAAATTAACGTTTTACATCCATCCGTTCATTTTCTTCACCTGCTTATACCTGCTCAGCTATCGCCAGGAGAAAGGTGCACCCTGGAGAACTAACCGCGTCCATTACAAGGTTAACCCAGGATGGACACCACACACACACTCACACACACCTACACCATAGCCCAATTTAGAGTGAACAGCTCATCAAATATGCATGTTTTGGAACTGTGAGGGGAAACTGCAATACCTGGAAAAATACATGCCTGGGTGGGGAAAGTAGGAGAGCAGCAGAAAGAACAGTTAAATTCACTGTTGCTCTGCAATCAGTTTTAGGTAAATAGGTGTTGTCATTTGCTATGTTGTAAAAATCTGACTATCGCCAACTCTGATCATGGAGGCAGGGTGTTGTTTAAAGATAACATTCATACTGATGTTAAGGACAGGGCATAGGTTGTAAGATAAATCTCTAAACAAACCATTACCCTGCACATAAAAATCAAATATGCCCACTGGAAGCACTGTCACCACATCTCAGCCATATTTAGACATCGATAGACATCCTTTATATAGATGGCTGGTCATAGATTTTGAAGTTGTTCAGATGGAAGGCAGCACCATCTTGTCTTTGTCGTTTCAGTAAGACTTCTCTAGGGAGGGTCGTTTTCTCAATCCTCCACTTTGGTCGGAGTTTTTAGAAATGATAATTTTTAGTGATATTAAACAGAGTGTTTGTGTGGATGAAAGGCCAAAATGATTTACGGTTTTTAAAAAATGTCTTTGTTTTCCCAAATATTCGGCTGCATTTGGACTAGGCCTAAGTTTTCTTTGCAAGACAGCCATCTTGGATTTTAAGTCTTTCCTATTTGGAACAAGAAAATGTCAACTTCTAATTAAAAACAGAACAAAATAGAGA
The DNA here is from genome assembly GCA_903066815.1 of Brachyrhaphis roseni. NCBI lineage: Eukaryota > Metazoa > Chordata > Actinopteri > Cyprinodontiformes > Poeciliidae > Brachyrhaphis > Brachyrhaphis roseni. The sequence goes on from CAEFZY010049805.1 coordinate 46,655, forward strand.
TTAGACTGTTGGCTGCATGCAGGCTTACTACTTGGGGCACCCTGAACACACTCACTGCAGAACTGTAGGCGTGGATTCTTGGATTTCTAACTTTTACCATCATCCTAGGTCACAAAACTTTGCTAAGGTTTGATGTTGAATGGCAATCTAAGTATAGAAAATGATTCCAGATTAGTTTTGTTACTTTTCTTCTTCTTTTTTTTTAGTATCAGTGCTGTGTTTAGGTCTACTTCTTATTTTATTTTGAACATTTCAATTACTTATTTTCTCTTTTTACAGGCTTACAATTAAAAGTAAATCAGCTTACAACTGTGGGAGATCAACTCATTTCCATTTTTAATCAGAGTATTGAGTTTAGTTTGTTTGTTTTTTTAGCTTTTTAAGCATTTTGTTACACAAGTGCATAAAACATTCTCATTTAGAGCCTTGAAATTATAATGAAAGAATACAATACAATTTTTAATGTAGAGCAGCACTTATTTTTACTCTCAAACCTTAACTGTTGAGCTTTAAAAGGTCTGATATTTAAATGTGTAAAAAAAATTAATAATTCTTTAAAAAAAAAAAGTCACGTTATTGTCATTTTAGAAATTACATTTTTGATGATTCTTCTGAACCACATCAGGTTTTTCTTCTGATGCTCGAGCTTTCCAGTCCCAACATGTAGACAACACCTAATTTAGAAAGCAAGTGGGAGCAAAGGTTGTGAAACCTGGTATTTATGCACTGGCATCAAGTCGCTTCCTCCACTGCAACGACCTTTACCAACACGGCGGAAATTAGAATAAAGAAGTGTGGCAAAGCGTGGTTTCCAGGCTCCCCGACTGACTAAGAACGAAAATCATGCAATGTGTAAGTAACTCTTGCCTGTAAAACGTCTCTCTATGTAGCGTAAGGTAGACGTAAGTCCGGTGAGTAAAAGGGGGATGTATTAATTTGGATGTGTCAGTGTGAGAGGGGGTGCACGGGCGTGTGCATGTGTGTGTGTGTGTTTCAGCAGGCCCGTCAGAGCCACTGGCAGTACAGCTGCAACATTAGTGGGTCAGTGTGCCATCAGCCCATTCATCAGCACTTCTCCCTCTCTTCTCTCCGCCTGAATCTCCCCTCTGACTCACCACACATCCATCCATCCTTCACTACCTACAACTCCCTCCCTCCATCCCTGCCTCCCTCGCTCACTTGAGAGTTCAAAGTGTCCACAAGCGCAGTGTTTGAAAAGTTCTGAATGAATTCCTTCAAATTGCCGTCGCCAAATGAGGCAAGGTAAATGCAAACGTTAGCGGCTTCCCCAGAAGGGGTTGATGAACAGGAAATAGCATCACCCAAGTCTTTAAGTCCTTCATTTACCATATCGTTCATTTGCCGCGTAAATATTCGAGAGGCTCTCGAAAGTGTCTCGCGCCACAACGCAGGGGTCTTCTATGCACAAACATGGCTTTTGATGATGTATGGTGTGTGGTTTCATGGAGCAGCTAGAGTGGGCAACGGAGCTGAACCACTCCATCACTGCCTTCTGTTGCTAATTTGGTCTCTTCGACAAAACGATGGATTACTTACCTCAGCACTTACAGAGGCCCAGATGTTTTTGTTTTTGACGTGTTTCAGTCCAGGTGGATGGACTAGTGCGTAGCCGGCAGCTTCACATCTTTCTGTCCAACAGATTCACCCAACGCCTTGGGTAAACCTACCCCCACTTATTCCCAGTGCAACAGCTGGTTACCATGGAGACTGCAGTAATGTGGACGGACATTACTGCTGAGCAAGGAGTTAGATTGACTTCTTAGCTTAACAACTCCTTGGTGCTTGGGTGTCATAATGGATGATGTTCTCAAGTGTTTGTTGAAATCCTTCTCGTAAAAAAAACCCCTCTGTTTCAAACAATTGAAATACAGTTTCATGTGATTTTATATATTTTTATTAAAATAAAATGACAGTAAGTTATTTGCTGCTTATTGTATGTGACTACATAGGAAGATTCTGTGATTCTGGTTATAAAATTCAGGGACTTCAATAAAGGCTTTGAAAAACAGACGAGGCAAGAAGTTGGTCAAACTTAAGGAACGATCCCATCTGGTGCAGCTACTGATTTACAATAGGAACTGTAAGAGATTTAAAGAACTGCCACATGTACAACCAGACACCATAAGCAGTGTGGGTGCTATGCTGTCATCAGGGACTATAGTCTGTAGTCATCTGAAAAGGTCATATTTTGGTGGAACGGCTTCAGAGGTGTTAAGTATGGATCTTAATGTTTTTAATTCATCCTTTGACTATTAGTGTACCTATATCATCCATTCTTAGTTGCATTTTTTAAGGGTAAACAAACTTCTTCTTTTTTTAAAGTTAAACCCATTATATAGCATGCCTATCTTTTATTGCATTCAAGTAGTTTTTATGAATTGTGGAGGTAAAAAGTAAAAATAAATACTGAAATCTCATATAATCTAATTTGATTGTATATAATATTGCTCAAGTACAATCTTGTTTCCATTTATTTTGGTTCTGAGCACCAATTCTGTGCTGTGGACGTATATGAAATATGATAGATAAGGACTCCTGAACAAATCACTTCTAGGGGTCTTCCTAGAAGACGTCTTAGACGTCTTCCTAGAAGACCCCTAGAAGGGGGTATTGGATATTCAACTCTTCACAGATGGCAGAGTGGACAACATGAACAGCTTCTCTTTTTTTTTTTCATGAGGTGGAACCGAATAAGTATAAAAACGAATTTCCTTCAACTATTTGTTAATGTGTCAACAGCTTAATTGGTTTTATCAATGCATTCTGGCTCAACCGGCCCTTTAAGAGCATTCAGATTTTTTATATGGCCCAAAATGAAACTGTGTTTGACACCCCTGCTTTACAGCCAAATGTTACTACTGCCGGAGACCATGAAGAAGACAGGAAACCGTCGGAGTATGATGACATGGCGTGTTTTTTAAAGACTTAACAAATTTATTAATGTACGATTTTAGTTGCGTTTTTTTTTTTTTATCTAACGGAAACATCGCAATTGCAAAATTGTTTCTTTCTATTTTTCTTTTACATTAGCGCACATTAGTGCTAATTTCATTACATTACGTTTGCAATGAACACACAGCTTAACCCTGCGAAAATAAACCGGTTCAGACAACGGATGGAAGGTGTCATTGTTGTTCCAAAATGAGTGAAAATGGCATCCAAAAGAAACCGGGTACCTCAGCTGACCACTCACTCTCGTTTCCCTGTGGTTTTGATTCTGATGTTCGCTCTGTCTCCTGCAGGATGGGCGCAGAAATGTGAGGCAGAGGGGAGCAGGCAGAAGAGGGGGAAAAAATGGAGGGGGTGGATATGTTGTTCAGCTCCACTGAACGCGCTCACATGTATGAAAGAAGAAGCATTTATTTTAAGACTCTCGCGTGGGTGTACACAGATTTGAAACACACAGACACACACACACACACACACTGCAGAAGTGAGAGCTCACAAGCCCAGAGATAGACCTGACCTACCTTCATATCAATCTTGTTTTGAAAGCTGCTGAAATGATGCTTTTCCTTACAGCTCCAGGATCTTTTTTTTTGTTTTTTTGTTGTTTTTTTTCTCCATACCTTAGTTCGACAAAAGCATTACACATTTCCCAACACACACAAGCACGTAGACGGATACAGAAGAAAAAGAAAAGAGGCTAACCACAAGAGGCAGGCACAGGAGCAGAAAAGCAGGCAAAGGTAGGTTAAAAAAAACATGAGAGATTCACTTCTGAGCATCACATCACACAATAAAAGTCTACTTTGTTGTGTCAGCAGTGCCACAGTTATTATCTGGTAGAAACTGTTGTCATGGTAATAAGGTCAACACCGTGCTCATATGTCAAAAAGGATTTATACTGGCTGACACCATTTCCAGTGCTGCATGTGCCAGGAGTGTGTGTGCATGTAGGGGTGTGCGTGTGTGTGTGTAGAAATGATGTTAGGCAAAGACAGTTTGAATGTTTTAGTTGATTTTGATTAAATCTAAATTGCAACCCAAATTGCATTTTTACGTTTAATAATAATAATAACACATCAAATTTATATAGCGCTTTTTAGGACACTAAAAGGAAAAAATAAATAATTTCCATGGAAATGCCGGAATGCCGTTTCATTTCATACAAAATCCTCTAAATTTCCTTCCCTGCAAAAGTTTCATTTCGAAATAAAGGCATTTGTTTCAAAATAAAAGAAAAAAAACTGGGAAGTTTCACTTGTTCTGTTGTACTTTTTTGTGATGTTTACACTGTGATTAATGTGTACGGTACTATCAGGAAATCCCCTGAGAGCTAACCGCTGATCAGAAAGCGTGAGTGTACAGAAAGTGAAAGTAAAAAAAAATAAAAAAATTTGCTGTGCCATGTGGAGCAATATTTGGATTGTAAGCGGAAAACCCCAAACACTACCCCTTCTGCTATACACTAAGCGACATGTTAATGTGACCTACTTACATTTATCGCAGCGCCACACTCCACCTCCCATGTTTCCTTACTTCTTTGTTGTTTGCCCCCAGCCCCCTCCCCCCCCACTCCCCTACATCTGACCCCTCCGACACCCGGTCAAAGAGAAAGCTCAAAACTACTCATGATTTTTATTTTTTATTTTTCCACTCCTCTCTATTTGCTCAGCTTTGACATCTGTCAGCTCAAATGGTGAGCCATGTGTTATCTATTGTCTGCAAATCGGCGCAAGCAAGCAATTTGGGATTCTTTCTAAAATAAAGGCTGGCAGTTGATTAGAAATAGATGACAACAATCCAGAAAAGCTGTCTGTGTAAATTATTTGTTCTAAAAATGGACAATTTTGGGAAGTGATGCTTGCAAAAAAGAAGTCTTTTATGGGAAGCTAACTCCACTTCTGCCTCTTCTTCTCCTTCCTCCACTGTCGCTATACCCACCCAGTTCTTTCGCCCCTCCAGCCCGACTTGTGATGGCTCATCCATAGGCAGAAAAAGCTGAAAACAATGGAGGCTTTGGCAGACGGAGCTCAACCGCGGCTCGACATTCAGCGCCACATAAAGCTTCATTGACTGTGGTAAGACAAAAAGTGTAGTGGTGGTGAAACGGGAAAGGGGGGCTGGGGTTGGTATCAAGCATAGCTGAAGAGAAGTAGCTGATGTAGAGAAAAAAAAAAGTATCAGCTACTACAAGACTGAAGGCGTTGGTAACCTGGAGGTCACCCGATCAAAGGGTGTTAGTGGGTCAGGGCAAAGGTCAGAGAGAACCAGGAGGATACCCAGAGGCAGAAATGTTTCTGTAGATGTGACTAGGAGAAAGCAGACAATGGAGACAGTAACACCGTTCACAAAACGTGACAAGCCAGGACAGATTTATCTTCTGGACGCTGTTCCAGCTCTGATTCACCAGCTTGAGTAGAGACAAATGACTGGATTTACGAACGGTCAAGGCCTCCACACACTGAGGCCTACTTCCCTTTGATTAGGTCCACATGTACTCAACAAGTCTGCGCAGAGGTACATTTTTACGACCGTGTACGCGTACTTGTGTTGCCCAGTAGACAGTGTTCACACCAAACTGTTTTTTAAGCAACACCAAGCTGATAAGCTTGAGAGTTGGCCCAACCAGTCACAAGAGTCCCCAATTAGAAGGTTCCCGATTGCTACCCTGGTGGAGACAAAACAGGGGTAGGTCCCCAACCAGCTCATGAAAATCGCTAGCGTCCATTCAGACAATGCGTGAGACTCACAGAAGTATGGGGGAGCCTTCAGCCTGCTATGAAGTGATCAGTATTGGCTGGCAGATTTAAGATGGAAACACATCCAAGATGGCCACGGTCAAGTCTGTCATTTGACCCTCCGTTGGCATGCATTTGACAGGCTATAGTGAAACAGAACCAATCCCCAGTGGTTTGTTTCTTCAGTCGTTGTAAAGCTTTAAAATCCAAGAAGGCCAGTGATGTTTTCTGCCCTTTAGAACGTGTGATGTTCCCGACAAATTTTATTCCCCAAATTCATTATTGCTCTTTTTTTGTTGTTTTTGTTTTTTTAGAAGGTTTTTTAATGACTCTAGTAGCCTTTATTTGACATCAGACAGGGAAGTGGGTTGTGAGAGAGTTGGAAGGTTAACAGGCCAGGACTCAAACCTGTGACGTCCACATCAAGGAAATGGGTCGTCCTGCGCCATCGCCACACCCTTCATTGCATCTTTTAAGTTCAGTTTCACTCCAAGCAGACGTCAATTATGAAAATCTGGCCAGTTTGACTCCTGATCAAACGAATAGCAACACGCAGCTTGGAGAACCAATTTTTTACATCAGCCGTTTTGTGAAATGAGTCTCTATCTTTTATTAGGAATCAAATAGTCTTACATTGTAAACTCAAGCTGCCTACTTCACGCTAACATTTAATGGAAATGTTATTGTCACTTTTCAGTCTTAATTACAAATATTTTTTTGCGTCTGAATACAAAACAAGAGACCTAAGGATTTGGCAGGTAAATGAATTTTTGTTGTTGTGAATGCTTACCTGTGTGAAAGTAACGTCATGGTTTCAGTTTCTCTACCTTTTGATGCATCACTTCACTGCTAGCTGACTGGAAACTACCTTTCTGACTTCAGCACACCAGAGCAATAAAAAAAAAAAACAAAGGCAGTGGCAAGTTAGGTGATTTCCCCTGAAAGGCCTGAGTGTGTCTGAATGTCCAGGAGAAAACAAGGTGCATTACTGATGGCATCAGGAATCCCCTTTTTCTGTTTCTGTTCTGGTTTAATCATTCCTGGTTGGACTGATTTCTACCTGCTTGACTTCATATGTCAAAGACCATCAAGTGAACAAAGCAATACTCTTGTGTTCCTTTTCGTTCTATAAGGTTTGAAACAAACGTATGAACCTCAGCTGGGATTAACTTCACTTTAGCTGAGGTTTATGGTTTGGGGTCAGTTTGCCATTTCACTCATTTGTACATCCATTTTGATCCATCAGTTGATGTTTGCCAATTCCATCAACAAACCATTTACCTGATACTCGTGTACTTACACAGCATGCAAGTTTATTTCCTTGGTGAGCAGGCACATTTAAGGAATTATTTGGACAACTCAAGTAATCGGGGGCTGCATTCACAGATCTAAACCTCTGACTCAGAACTCTTTGCTTCTCGTCCTGACCCATTTGTAACTTTTTATTTTTTTAGCCTTACTATATGAATTAGAGAACCTTTACCCCCTGGAGTTGTGTAACTGTGTTGCTATGTGGCAGGGAGAGGTGCTTAATGATTATTTGATTACCTCTTATCACTCTCCCCTGCCACACCTATCACTATTATTCACATGCCATCCTGAAACTCCCTCCACCTCTCCGACTCCATCGTCTATTCCTTTCTGTCTCAAGGGCTGTGGCTCTTTTAAACAATCAACTCCCTCCCTCCTCTCTCACTCCACTACAAAAACACAAACGCTTACCAAGTAGATTCTAGTGCAGACATCTCAGTACACTTGGAATAAGACAAAACTAACTTGCAAGTAACTTTTCAGCCAGATGTAGGACATTGTTTTAAGTCACGAAACGAGCTCCTACACCTTGCTAAAAGTTTACTTGTAAGTTAGTACACTTGAAATGAGACAAAACTGAGATGTTTGCACTAGAATCTAGACCAAATATATATATATATATTTTTTTTTTTTTTTGCAGTGGACCCTTCCTTTCCTGCATCTATATGAACTTTGTCACAGCTGACACCCTTAAGCTTTGTGCATGTTGGTGCCTCTGAATGATGTGTGACTATATATGAAGGAGTTCTTCTTTGTGCCTTTCACCCCCTCCAGCTCCCCCTGCCCCCACTCTTACACTTACTGGTCCCATGACAATGCTTCCCTTAAGCATACAGACGCACATTACACTGAAGAAAAGTGTTGAGTGTGATGACAGGAGAAGAGAAGACGACGAGCCCGCGCCCCGTCACTGTCCTCCGCACCGTCATCATTAGCATCACACAGAGGCTCAAAGTTTCAGGGAAAAAGAAGAAAGGAGCACTTTATCCAAGTGTAAAAAAAAAAAAAGAAGAAGAAGAAGTTAACCCTGATGGCGTCTCTCCAGCTGCTCCATAACCCCCCCAGGCCTGGGTTACCTCAGGCGTTGTGAAGAAGCCCATTCACAGCAGAAGATGGCTTGAGGAGACGGGAGGGCCCTGCGTGCCTGGCATTCCTGAGCGCACAGAAGACACATTATTATGACATTTACACGGCCAGCTCGATAGATACAGCGTGATTTCTGACTGAGCAAAGACGGTCTCCGCCATGTGACTGCAATGAGGTGAGGGTAAACCACAAGGAATCAGAGAAGGAGGAGAGATTAGAGGAACACCATGTCTGAAGCACCCTGCATGCAGTCATGTCTGCAAGCAACACTGTCCCCCCACATGCATCCCAACATACGCTCGTTAACTAATGTGGATGATTAGGAGCAGACTTTAGTAACTATTCTTTTTTCGCCTTCTGTATCATCAAAATGACGGTGGCTCCCAAAGTGACTCATAACCCTCAAGTTCTTTCGGAGTTTGTCATGTTGAAACCATGAACTTCTATGCATTCTTCTGAGGACTTTATGTAACAGGACACCACAAAGTAACGAGTAATTGGGATGACACAGGTTTTCATGTTATGCCACAGATTTTCTTTTGGATATAAATTCAGTTTTTGGTCTTGCCTGGCTATTGCCGTTCTGCGCAGTTCCGCTCGATTCTTATTTCCCTTCACAGTTACGCCTGGGATTTGTCCATTTGAGTTGGATTTCATCTGGGCCAATCGGTGAACACATAGAGGAGTTGTGAACAGTGATATTGAGTTTCTGAGCTGTTTTAGAATTGTAATTATAGAGTTGACAGTAAAGGAAGTGAATGGAGCTATTCAACCCGTGTTGGCCACACTTCCAAATATTCGCCAATTAAAGTCAAAACTAGGGGAATGCTTAAGATGTTTTATTCTACGTAGTATAATTTATAGCATACGCAATTTCCGGTTAGCTTCATAGCGTAGCTTCCTACACGATCAAGCTAACACGCCATATACATCACGACCAAATGTTAGCGGTTTGGTAAAATCATATCCAATCGATTAAAACTTTCACATCTCCAGGAAGCAATCGTTTCTCAACCGCCAAGGGTCCGGACCATCTGTACGAAGCAAAGCGCAGAACAAAGGACTGATTGTTTTCCAAGCTATGTTTGATCTGATTTGAACAGAGCACCTTGTCCACACGTTTGCTGTGATCCCTGCATGATTTGAGTAAAACCGCAGGGTTTCTTTCAGCCTTTGGCTTCTTCTCGGCTAATATTTAGTCTGTCAAACATGTCTTCCACCTGAGCTACTGGTCTCTCGAGCTCCCCCAGAGTCACAATAGGCTTAATATGGCTGGTTCTCTTTTGCCCTGTCTGTCATCTGCATTAACACTGAGGTTTGTAAATTACGCTTCCGTTTACAGGTTAGCCTGCAATTGAAGACAGTTTGGTCCAATGGCTTTTATCTAAGGCTATCAGAGTAAAAGGCGTCAAACACTCACCTTTCACACAGTAGTTTAATTTTGTGCGCTGAAATGACAGAATGCACCAAAAGCTGACGCGGACAACAACTTCCCCTTGGAGTCCTGTCATCTGCCACTTAATCACCAGAAACTGGAAGTCAGAAACTGAACCCAACCGAGAAATCCGTCCATTTATAGCCCGATGATCTCGATGACGATGTTACTCAAAGAAATCCCGGGGCTATGGGTTACGTTAGGTTGATCCCAGTGTTATGCGACCAGGTATGACCAAATTAACCAGTGTTGCAATAAGACCTGTAATCCTTTTTCTATTTTTCAAACAGAGGTAAGCATGACGGGGGAGTCTGGTGTGCTCGAATTCCAAACTACCTACAGAATCTACATTTTGGTTTGTGACTGTGTGTGTGTCTGCGTATGCCATCATAGAACAGATTTGGAAAATGTAACAGTTCTACAACAAATCAACTTCAGAATAGCTTCTTTTTTTCTTTTTTTTTTACTTTGTAATGTTTTGGATATGGCATGTCCACACTGGTCTGTGCACATTAACAAAAGTACCAGAAAAATAAAAACTTACACAGAAAAGAGTTTTCTGATTGCAGAAGTCAGCTATGGTCACATGAACTTTTGCAATAATCCTGTATATACAGCAGAGCTAAAAGTGTGACTTGCCCTGCCTTGCATTTTTGACCTAACCACACTACAACCCCAGTTTTTTTTTTTCTTTCAATTTTTTCTTTTTTTATAATTGTGCTAAAGAACGGCACCTTTGTCTGTAATCTGCGTCGCATCAAGCGTAGGTCGCCACCTGGAAGCTGAGCGTTGGGACCGGCTGCTGAAACGGCACATTACTCCTCCACGGTCTCGCAAAATCAATTAGGCTGATTGGTTGCAGTGAAGATCAATTTGTGGCACTGAAACACTGAGGTCTTCTCCTGCAGTGTGAACGAAGGGGGCTTTGGAGCCTCGGCGGGACGCGTTGAACGACATGTTTGGATGGAAATGATCAGATGGAATGTGCGTGATCATCACATTGACATATTTTGCTGCTGGTATGTTGTTGACAAGCGGGAGACAAACAACACGTCCAGTCATGGAGACACGGGGAGACAGCGTGACACGCTCTCGGCCCCAACGCGCAGCCTGAGCCTCCGTCGGACCTCGGACGTGTTCCCATACCCAGAGTCTGGACACAACACCGGACAATAGGTTAGACTCTGTTCAGTTCAACCCTTCATTTAGATTTCAATTCAAAACAGGTAATCTAAAGAAGAAGAAAAAAAAGTAATTTAAATCCAATCATACATACATTCAAATTTGATCAAACAGTGCGTTAAGTTCAGTTTTCAAATTAGGTTCAAAAGTTTTCCATCTAAGACAGGGGTGTCCAAAGTGCGGCTAGGGGCCATTTAGGGCCCGCTGCAGGATTTTGGGCGGCTCCTCGACCTCATTTCTTGTTCAAGCATAGACAGAGATGTTCACTTTTTTCTCTATTAGGGCAAATTTTCTTTTTTTTTTTTTAGCAGATAAATATCTTAGATAATAAATAGATTTCTGTTTATTAGGGAATTTCATCTTAATTTTGGAAGCAACAATTATTGACCTGTTTTTACTCAAAATCAACTCTTGCAGCCCAAATAGGAAAATAGTTAATTGCAAAAAATTTTGAAACTGTGGCCCGATGGAGTATTGGGGCCATACTTAAATATAATAAAATGACAAGAATAAAGTCATAATATTAAGAGAATAAAGTCCAAATAATATGAGAATTAGTTGTAATAATAATAAAAAATTGTAATGAGAATGAAATCATAATATTACAAGAATAAAGTTGTAACAATGAGAATAAGGTAATAATATTTGGAGAATAAAGTCTTACAACAATAAAGTCTAAATAATAACAGAATATAAAATAAATTCATAATATTACAATAATACTAATATTATTATGACTTTCCTTTGTGCATTATTTCTACTTTATTCTTGTAATATTATGATTTTATTCTCATGTTTTTATTATTTTTAGTGTTGCCCTAAAATGAATTTCCTGAAAAACATTTTTTATATAAAAATCTTACTATTTTGTCGATTAGAAATATATATATATATGTGTGTGTGTATATTTTAAAACAGATACAATTTTAAAAGGTACAAAAAGTTTGTTTTATAAATGTAAAACAATTTTTGTTGTGGCCCCATGTGCTTCCAACTTAACAATTTTGGTCCTCATGGCAAAAACTTTGGACACTGCTGGCCTAAAGCAACCCAGCAAATTGCATTAACTCATTGACTTGTAGCATGTAGTATGTCCTGAATGAGCATATGGCAACAGTGGGCAATCTATCCACTGTACTGTTAGACAAACGGAGGTCAGTCTTGTAGTTCATCTCGTCCTGGTGGAGACAGGTTCAGCTTGTGTTTGGAGAGAAAATCCCTCTCTTCCAGTTGAACCTTTCACCTGAACACACAACTACAATCCGTGTCATATGTCAGATGTTTCGCCCTCTGGTCTCACGGTGGATTTTGTTCACTTATAGTCGATGATTTCCATGCCGTGTGATCTCGTTCTTTGCTCATGGTCAGCCTGACTCGGTGTCGGACACGTTGTGAGCCGTCGCTCGGCTGTCGTTGACTCCGACTGTAAGTGATTCAGCTTCCGGAAACGTTTCGTGACAGAATTTACTGAAATCTTCACGATGTGCAGAGTCAAAGTGAAATTAAAGATGTCGGCACGTTCAGTGATACCAAAACCAAAAGAGACAAAAATTATTATCTTACATATGGGTTAATGAAAAGTGAAACAGTTGAAGTGTTGTGTATTATGTAATACCTTTAAAAAAGAAAAAAGAAAGTCAGAAAGAAACTTATCACAGTGCAAGGAAAAAGAAAATGTGTCTTTAAAGGAATAGTTCGTGGTTTTCTCAGCTTGATGTGTTGGTGCTGGAGGCTGAAGCTAATGGCTGCTAAGTTTACTGTTTCCTTCTCAAATATCTCCATCTTAAAAAATGTTATAGTACTCTATTACAAAGTCACTTTGTGATCCTTTAAATCATTTTCATATTAGCATTGGGCAGTTAATCACACAGACACTGAAGATTGTTTATAGGAGAAATGGAGGTTTGAAGGTGGTGCACCACCAATTATATTCCTGTGTGGAACGCTGAATGTGTCAAACGATTCCATTCAGAATAACTAGGGAAGGCGATGTGAAAAACAAAGAAATAGTGTTGACATAAGCTACCTTTGAATTTTACCATTTTACTTTCTTCAAAATTAGGCAATTATTTTGATTGAAAAAAACGTAACATTTGCATTGTTAAGTGCGTGTTTCACACAGGACGATCATTAGTGCCGCAACACCTCCAACCTCTGTTTCTACTGTAAGTGACAAATAGCATTTGTGAAAATTACTTTATAAGGCGAATATGACAACAATTTAAGCCACTTATTGCGCACAAGCTTATAGCAGCTAATGACCCTAGAGCAGAAGCTCTCTTAGTTAAACAGCAATACAACCTCAACCAAAAATTTAAGTTTAGTCTACTCCCTTATGAAAAGTGCTGAATTTGACCCCACTGACAGTAAATTGGTTATTTTTAGATTTTCTTGCTCACCTTGCAATTCTTTTTCTGTATGCTGTGTTTATTATACTGCTGGAGTGGAAAGCTTTGATATATGCATTAACATATTATAAACGACAATGATGATCAAGGAAAAAGAAAGTGAATCATGAAAACCAAAGAAGGCAAGGGTAGCTTATTTGTGTACCACCAATCTCATAAAGGGTGATTCAGTGTTTTACAGAACTATAACTGAAGGAAGGTGAAGAAAAATACATAAAAAACGACAAATAATTTAAAATACAGGAAAGAGTCAGATTCCTGTAGGAAAATCAAACAGCTGCTATCTAAAATGTAAGGAAACTAAAATTATGACAATTTTTCAGCATGTTATTTTAACACATTTATTATTATTATTATTATTATTATTATTGTTATTATTATTACTTGAGTAATAGTAATAATCAAGAAAACACTAATTGATTTCATTGCTGGGGGTCCTGTAGAGGGGTGGGGAAAAAAATAAAAGTAGTCTTAACTGATTGGTCAGGCTCTCTTGACGTCCCTCCTTACTAGAACAGCGATTGGCTGGACTTGCGCTAAGCTTCGCCATGGGCGGGGCCTGGTGCCTGTTGTATGTTGAACCTACGAGTTCAGCGAGCTGTGAATTTAGAGGGTCTCTCTCCACCGGGGTGATAAGATAGCTCACTTCAACGACGGAAGGGACGTCGCCGATATTAGAAGAAGAAAGAAAAAAACAACCAACACTTTTCATCAACTAACCGCTGGATACATAACACACCCTGGGACTGGATTAATATTAAGTCGACTTTTTTTAGTTTTTCTTTTTAATTTGCTTTAGAAGACAGTCGAACTCATCGAAGACAATGGGATCCCAGACGTCCACGGCCGCGGAGGCGAACGCTGCTGCCGCTGATGCTGCAGCTGTCAAAACCAACGGACAGGTAGCCACTCACAGCTCACTGCTATTCACTTCTTTTACCTTTTTCTTCCCCGACGGGGAACATCTCTGCGCGTGGATAGAAGTTGAATTTCTCTCATAAAATCACCTGTTTGTTCTTTTTCTCCTTTTTTGGTCGAAGTTCTGTCGTTTTTTGGGCAGGACAGGTTGGGGGGCGGGGAGCTTTTTGCTGTCTGGCTCCTTCACCCCCCAAAACTACCAAATTATCGTAAAATGTGTTGCTTTTATGCTAGCAATAGTGTCGAGTTGACTGTTCGGTTTCTTTGTAAATGAAGTCAAATGCGAGCCCCCTGCCTCCATTAACGTGTTGGATACGGTCAGTCAGGCTTAAAGGGGAGGGGGTGGGGGAGCCTTAATGCACGTAGACGGTCTGCTACTCCTCCCTGGTAAAAACCGAGCCGTCTATTTATTTGAATGGGACTTTCCTTGATATATTCAACCTGTGAGTCACATTCGGTGTACCCTTTAACACTTTACTATAGTTATGACTTTATTATGAATGTTAATTAGGCAGGTTCACCTGCTTAAATGAATAAATTGATGCCACTAACGGTTCGGCCGACTTTTGGTTGGTTCTTGTATTTATTTATTTTATTATTGATTTGATTTTATATATGATGAAATAATTTTTTCTGGGAAAAAAAATGAGCATAAAAGCGGTACATGTGTTTTCATATTTTCTCTGAGGAGACGCAGCCTTGTCTTTGTTGAGCCACTGTCTGTCTGTCTGTCTGGTTCAGTCGACGGTCTGGTTTGTGATGCGCTGCCGCCGCCTATCGTCAGATTAGAGTACTGCAAGGCGTCGCCTCGCAGTCAGGCATGGTGGTTTATTAATGAGAGCCAAAAAAAAAAAAAAGACAAAGAGCTGTTTTTTTTTTTAATTTGTTTTCTTTCAAATTGAAGAGATATCACTTGGGGAAAAAAAAAAACATTTTCTGATTCTGATTCATTTTGTGATTGTTAGGAGAACGGACACGTGAAAACCAACGGTGATGTCTCCACTAAGCCTGACGGGGACGCCGCCACCAATGGTTCTGCCGAGGCGGCCAAGGAGCCCGAAGCCGGGGCGGGAGGCGACGCCATCGAACCGGCGCCCGCCGCAGACGGGGAGGCCGCCAAGCCTCAAGGCGAGGCCGCCACCAAGGAGACCCCCAAGAAGAAGAAGAAGAAGTTCTCCCTGAAGAAGTCCTTCAACATCAAGTTGAACCTGAAGAAGAGCAAGAAGAGCGAGGCTGTGAAGGAGGAGGCCGCCGATGCCGCCGCCGCTGCTCCGGCCGCCGCCTCTGAGGAGAAGCCGGCTGAAAACGGAGCCGCCGCCGCCACCGCTGCTCCCGCAGAGGAGAAGAAGGAGGAGGCGAAGGAGGAGGCTCCCGCCGCGGCCGAGGCTCCGAAGGCGGAAGAGGGGGCGGCCAAGGAGGAGGCGCCCAAGGAGGAGGCCAAGGAGGCGGCCGCTCCGGCCCCCGAAGCCGCCAAACCCACGGAGGAGAGCAACTCGACCCCCGCCCCCTCTGAAAAGAAAGAGTGATTGTACGTTGAGCTCACGATGAACTGGGTGAACTGTTTTTCCAAGAGAGAGAAAGAAAAATTTAAGAGTATATATATATATATATTTATATATATGTGTATATGTACACATATGTATATGGATATATGTATATGTAAATATATACACATGTATGTGAAAGACTCCTTCGACGTGCCACTTTTCGTCATGATAACAAGACGACAGACTAGATTCACTAGATCACCTCCCTGGTTACAGCTCAACATCTGGACGTTGGACTGGGTTGTTTCTGTTTTTTTTAGGCAGCGGGTCGGTCGCCGTGCGGAGAACTGGATTTAACCGGGCCGAAACACAAAGCGGAGCCGCGATTGGGTGAATGAAGGACGGACGGATGGAGAAAGATGGAGCCGAGGCGTCTTTTCCTCAAATCAACCACAGCTGAAGATGCCTCCAAAGCTGAAGGAATGAAGCTAAATATGATACTAGGACACCACCACCACTTGAAATGACTGTTAAATAGAAGAAAAGAAAAAAAAAACAAAAAGGAAAAAAAAAACAACAACAAAAAAATGTGAAATCAGAAAATTAAAGAGACTCGTCAACTTTTTACATTCCTATATTTTAACCCAAATTTGAAGTATTTTGTGGTGTATTATAGAGAACCATCTTAAAGATTCAGAGAAGCTATGTCTCGTTTGTTAAAAAGAAAAGAAAATAGACAGTTTTGATTTTTACCGTACTATGAAAGAAGAAGAAGAAGAAGAAAAAAAAAAAGAACACTTAAGCTTGCTATGTTCACTGTTGCGGTTTGATATGATGCAGAGTTGTTTATCTGTCGTGTGTGAGCCTGAATCTGCTTTGTCTCTGTAAATACGTTGGATTGATTTCTGTTCTTTATTTTGCTAATGTTGACAGATGTTACTGGTTTTATTGTAAAGTTGATAATGGTAAATAAATGTTGGGTACCTGCCTGTTCATGTGTCTGTACGGTTATTTTCACCATGCACTATGGTTCATATAATCCCCACAATCAGACCGGATTTGGTTTCTGTCGATGAAGGATGTTCTAATTTCCCATCTACTCTTTACCAGGATCCTTTTCTACGATGAAGTTGAGAGCAGTTTGCTTGGAAGAAGTAGTATATAATCATCTTTAGGACTGAAACGATGAATCTGATTAAGTATGATCAATCAGATGAATTGTGATTAATCGATTATCGAAATAATCGTCCACTACTTTAGTAATCCATCGATCATTAACTGGAGTAAACAGACTCAAGAGAATGCCAATTGCTGATCGAACAACATCCTCACAGCAGTAATTGAGTCAAAACTGTGCAAAAACGTAAAAATTTTAAATTTAAGATAAAAAATATCCTTCTTTGTATGTAAATATGTATGTAAATACATTCTAAACAGAACTCCTCAAGTGGCATTGTTATAGCTTCACCTGATTCAAGTTCTGTCAAAAAAACTCTCCTACTAAGCAATCCAACTGTTAAATGGATGAATTGGCAATGTTAAAGTCTGCAGAATTGGACATTTTTTTATCCGATTAATCGATGAATCAACTACTAAAATAATTGCTAATTGTTCATGTCTGACTTGTCCCCTTTGGGGGTTTTTTGGCAATAGGTCATTTTGAGCTTATAAGCGAGTAACGCAGGAACACATGTCTCCAAACACACTTAAATTCACGTGTTTTCATGTAGTTGTGTGTTATTAATGCTAACAACAAAACTGTGCAGATTTTTTCTCAAATTTCGTTGTTTTTGTGACAATGACAATAACGTTTTATCTCTATCTATCTTAAATCTGCTTCTCAGTGGTGACTATGTGTAATAACAGCGTTCTAAAAGCAACAGTTCTGCAACTCATCCCAAGAAACTGAAAAACATTCCTGCGCACATTATTTTCTCCCATCATAAGTAGTCCTGGCATTGTTTTCTTTCCGCTGGTATCTGAGAAAGACTGGGTTAGCTAATGCTGCAAAGTCTTGACTAAAGTGATAAAGTGTTTTCTAACTACTGTAGTGCAATCTTTTTCCAATGGAACACAACTATTCATCTTCCAGATACATCTGGAAATAGGAACAACAGTGTAGGAGCTCCATGTAATGACATGGCTCTTTCTGGAAACACAGAAAACAGAAAGTTCTGTTCGGTTTCTTTGAATTGTCTCCCAATGTGTGTAAAATCCAAAAATAAAACACATTTCAGGATCTTTTGAAGAAGATCGTTCTAGAAGTCCTGACATAATGTTGAGTAAATGATTCCTGAATGTGTTTTTCGTCTGATTTGGTTCGTCTGAACCAAATCCGAAGTACGAACCATCCTCTGTCCCACATCTGAAGCACAGACTGGTTTACATCTGTGTGATTTCTGTGGTGTGAGAAATGTTTGACAGAGAACGTAGACATGGGTTAGGGGATGCCTTACTTTGTCAGATGCCAATCTCAGGCATCTGACAAGAGATGCCTTACTTTGGGTCAGAGGAAGCTCTGTATTTTCATTCCTCCTCTGTCTTGGATGGATAATTGTTTAGCTACCCTGACTGTCTAATTGCCCAATTTGACATTTTGAAAATAAATTCACTCAATGGAAACACGTCAATTTCAAACTAACTCGTATTTCAATAAGTTTCGGCGCCAAGATGAGGTTGGTTTCTTGGCTGTAGCATAACTAGCTTATTCCACAAAACTGCAATGGAAGCACTTTTTTCCTGTGCTCACGTGATTAACCACTATGTGTTGCCACTGGCACAAACCACAAAGAAGGTAACGACAGGAAGTAGCTGGAGGATCATGGCTGCGTGATCTTAGTTGCGTTTCTTATTTAATGGAAACACCACAATTGCTAAAAATTACGTTTTACCAACATTAGCTGAAAATAGAGAAAGTTTTGCTCACATTTGCAGTGTAAACGCAGCTTCTGTCTTTTGGGTGCATTAATGATTTTTCACTTTGGATTCGGAAGACAGACGTTTAAAAAGAAAACTGGTTGAGCCAGAAGCTTCTTTGCCAATTTGAATCAGGGGATAACAACCCATCACGCAGAAATTTACACAAAATGTGCGGCTATGCCATGTTGCACACCCGAAACTGAAAAAAAGGAAGAATGGAATGTAACCAAGCTCTCCATTTAGGTAAAACTATCTGAAACTGAAGCCAGTTGAATGGTTTACATTTCTGATATCAACATATTGGTCAATATCTAAAGTTATACTAAATAATAATAATAAAAAAAAACGTTAATTACATTTATGTGAATAACTTTTTGAAAAAAAAAACAAACTTTTAGGAGTCGTTTTCTCATATTATATCATACTTTTTGGTTTTACTTGAGCAACATTATCATGAAATATTGCTAATCTTACTTGAGTAAAATTTCTGGAGACTCTACAAACTGTGAGTAATTTCCCTGAAAAAAGAACAAACATGTTTTACCCAGAAATGCGTCAGATTCATATGCAGCTGATGTTGAAGTGAAACTAACTGTTGGTCCACAGCCGTCATAGTTCTAATGTTAGTTTGTTAGTCTGCTGAACCTTGTGTGCCATTAGCTCTATGAACAGCATTTATAGTCACTAGTTTACTTTGCCCTATTCTAACATGTATTCATATTTACTCTGCCCACTGTAAATGTTGGTTTCACATGTTTTATGCTGAAAACGTTTGATTTGGAAAGTGATTCTTCTGCCTGAATTCATTTTGAGAACGTGTCAGTTAGTGCATTTCTTTTAAATCTTTTTTATTATCTTGAAAATTCCAGATACACACATGTACATCACTGTATGTGTTCTGTTACTTTGTCATGAACTGGTTATATGTTGTCTTATGTGGGAGAAAATAAGCTTGTCTTCTTCCCACTCCTTTTCGAGATAAATGCACTTTTGTTTATGTTTAAATACAGTATTATTATTATTGTTATTATTATATAAAGCATGATTTTGACAACTCAGACAATGCCTTGGTCTTACTGTATCTATACTGATACTGTGTATATTGGTGCATATGCTTTTTTTTCCTTTTTACCTACTAATGAGCATAATATGCCTTTTTTTTTCTTTTATGACTTGAAATAAAGTAAAAAAAAAAAAAAGGGAAATGTTTGTCTAATTCTGTTATTCTCAAACAAGTACTTACTATTTAGGTAGCCCTTTTAGGAAATACTGCTTTTTGTTTTCTAACTCTTCATGGCTACTTTTTACTTTTACTTGAGTAAAAACATGATGAAGTAAACTTATCCCTCCAGTTTTTGGTGACCTCTGCAGGTCTCACACGTCACATGCTGTGACGTCTCACAGGCTAAACTGATAAATAATGATGTGACTTTTGTGTTGCTTTAGCATATTTGGTTCCATTTAACTTGCATTTATCTTTGTTCAAATTGCATTTATTTGCTTGCAGTGAACAGTGAAGGCTTCACCACTGATGCTGTTAGCTCCACTGACCTCTTGACCCCTTGTGTTTGTCCCCCCCTGCTCTGCGTTCAGCATCGCCTCCCCCCACCCTCTTCACATCAATGGTTTTCGGCCAGCAGCCTCCTGAAAACGGATAGCTGAGCGCGGCACTCCGACTCCAGCTCAACTGACCTATTTCATGTGATATGATGTGCTGAGATCGCAGCCGCATTCAGATTCAGCCTCCATAATGAATGAAAGGAGGAATTTTGGAAGCTGAAGTTCCCTCTTGACTTCTCTGTGTTTCTCACGCTCAGATAAAAGGAAGCCTTTTTCTTTCTTCTTTTTATTAAAATCTTCAGGCAAATAACCGGCCGAACATCTCTCTCTCTCTCTGTCTCTCTCTGTAGGAGGCAGTGTGCTGTAAATAATTCATAGCTGCTCCAATCTGAGCCCGTTTACTGTGCTTTGTCTCTTCTACGCATAACAGTTTCATTTGCAGAGTGTGATCTGTGTGAGGCCGTCACTTTGACCATGCTTTTATTTCTCAGACAGCAGGGACTGTCTGCACACGTTTGGAAGTTGGGTCGTACACGTATGGGCCTGTACTGCCACCTATCGTCTGGAATATGTATCTGTACAAGGTTCTGCAACACAAGTTGGATTGGTTGTCATTTTCTTTTAAGGAGTATACAGAAATATTATTAAGTCTTCTCATTTGATGGGTAGAGGTGGTGTCTCCTGTTCCAGTTTTCCCTCACCAAGCTGCCATTTTTATTTTTTGCTCAAGTTCTGCACCGGTGGCAACATGAGTCTGTTTGTCACTGTGGTGACATGGTTTTTGTTCCATGCGACAGTGTATTAGGGCCTTTCTAAATATTACAGAAAAATCTCAAAAGTTTCCTACAAAAAACATGAAAATTTGTGAGTTTGAAAAGTCGAAATTCTGCTTGAAAAAAAACAAAAAAAACCCTGAAATTTTTAGATTAATCGCAGAAAATTTCAAGGAAAGACGATGAAGGTTCTGAGTTTGAGAAGTCAAAATTTACCAGAAAGCAACTCAAACATTTTCTGGGGAAAAAGTTAGAGTTTTTTTTTTCTCGCAAACTTTTGACTTGTCAGACTCAAATTTTTTTCTAGACGTTTTCTGAGATTTTTTGGCGGAAATTTACTCATCCCTCTTTTTTTGTTTGTTTTCTCTTCCTACAATGGCCCTAAGAGTACACTACCATAGTTCCAAGACTTTAGGCTGTAGCTGTAGTTTTACAGTTGACCTTTGTTTATAGCACCTCCCCTGTTTCGTTTGAAAAGTCTGGTCTCTTTCAAAAATCCCTCTGAAAAGTGTTACTCTCCTGACTGAGGGGGAAAAGCGCAATTGTGCATAATTCTATCCGGACAAGATTTTGGGAACTTAAATAAGGTAAATTGAACCTGTAATTTTTAAATTGAAATTAATGTTCTTTTCTCCCACAATATGCTTGAATAGGTTTGTCAGTGTTTATTTAATTTTAAGGCCAAACAAGGATTAAAAGACAAGAAAATCTGAAAATTGTTATACTTTTATATTCAATGCTATTTGAATATGATAATACTGTATTAGTTTAGTCGCTTTTTCTTTATTTTACTTTTTTTTTTGATTTATTTTGTCTTTGGTGTTGTGTTTTTATTATTCTTTTTTTTTAACTTGCGTATTGAAGGTTTAAAAATGACAAAAAAATTAATTATTCCACTAGTGTGAGAAGATGTAATTGTTTCTGGGCTGGACTAACCTTCCAGGTTTTCAGGATCTTGACTATATAACGATGTGTGGCTCCATTTAATAACTTAGATGCAGTTTTTCCATTAATTTTGCATTTGTAGTGTACAAAAAACAAACAAACAACAAAAGAAAACAATGTTCAGAAATAGTCAAACTCTAAACCAAGGGGTGCCCAAAGTCGGTCCTTGAGGACCGGCATCCTGTATGTTTCAGTTGTCTCCCTGGTAGTACCAACAACCTTTTCAGCAAGTCAATGTTCTTTTTAGGTCTTCTAACAGCCATCATTTGATCCAGGTGCGTTAAACCAGAGAGCGAACTAAAACATGCAGGAGTCAATCCTCAAGGATCGACTTTGGGCACCACTGCTCTAAACATTCGACTCTGTCTTGGAGGTTCTGGTCTTGGCCTTGCAGGATTTCAGTCCTGGAAAAATGGCCCTTGATGGACACCATCAATTAAAAAACAATAGGTTACTTCTGAAGGGAATTTGTTGCAGAAACAGCAATACACACCAAAGGTTTCTGATTTTTCTTCTTCTTTTTTTTGTTTCCAAACCATTGCATTGCTCAGTGTTGGTCTGTAAAATAAAACCCTGATGAATTATATCAAAGTTTGAAAAGGCTTAATAGGCATAAACACTTTTTCGAAATGACTGAGAACAGTTAAATTATATCAGTAAAAGATGGTTTACTGAAGGCGTTTTGGAGAATATTCAAGATCATTAAAGGTGGAGATTCATTGTTTAGTCTGGAGCTGATTCCTCGGTGGTCCTCGGTTTGTATTCCGGCTCCGCCCAGTGAGGCGGGTGAGCTGCTGTGATTGGCTGAGAGGAGCTGCGCGCGACCTCCCCCCTGTAACTGAGAACCCGGCAAGCGGGCGAACCAGTGGGGTAACTGGTGTAAAATGGCGCTGTCTCAAGGAACAAAGAAAAAAGTTTGCTATTATTATGACGGTAAATACTTCACTTGGACTTTTTACTCGCTCTCATTTTCAAATGTCCTTTACGGCGTGTGAGACTTCGGGGTTTTATTTTCCCTGTGTCAGGGTTTTAAGTGTTGCAGCGCCGTCCAGCTCCGAAGCCGGTGTTGGGGAGCTAACGTTAGCTTGCTAACTAGCTTGTTTTAGCCGTGCTAGCTATTAGCCCGAATTCCGGACCCAGTACATTGTTGCCTCTTCGGCTTCATTTTTGGTCACTCAATATTAAAACAACTTTTCATAAATTATTAAAGCCTCCCATGGGGGTTGTATTTGTGCATTAGAACTATAGTAATAAATGGGGACATGAAGCTATGCGGTGATGATCACACAGTGTTCCTCCAACTCGCTAACAACTTCCGAGAAGTGAGGAAGGATGCACTCTGCTGCTTTAATTCGCTTCATCTTCCGAAAGGATTTGGGGGAGGATTAAACCATATATTATATACTTTTACGGGGAATAAGTATCGTTTAAATACTGCCTGTCATTGTACTGTCGCGTATGCGCTATTTTAAACTAAATGAGCCCCGCCAGCACATTTGCGCTGACGATTGCATGTTTGTCATGTTTATGATTGATCGTTTGAAGCCTTTTTTTATTATTATTTAAAATAAGAGGAAAAGCACTGTTCGTACCGAAACATCTGATCGTTACTTCCGTCTTCCCGTTGTGTCGTGTGAACTCATAATTCGGGACGCTCATGAATAATTAAAATGGATCTCATTTGGATGCGCATTTTAATGCAGCTGTGCACGTAAGATACCCATTTCCTGTCTTATTTGATATCTGCGCGATAAATCGAATCAGGATTGCGATATCGGTGTGCGCGGTATCACAGTAGCAAGAATCTGCTTAGATTTGTTTCAACAGCCGGCATGCATTCACTATGCTTAGCTGGAAAGTATTTTGGACATTACAAAACTTTCCCTAATGCAGGCACCTTTGGTTTTCATACCTTTATTTTGTGGTTTTTGGAAATACTTGTAAAGAGTTGTCTTTTTTCAGCTGGCTGTTGGCTGGCTTTTGGATTACTTTTATTCACAGCCTCAAAACAGCAAAAAAAACCCCAAACAAACAAACAAAAAAAAAAAACGTTCTTCTGTATTTGTTTGGTATGTAATAAGGATTGTAATCACCAAAAGTATGATGTAGAACTTTTAGCTGGTTTGAAACCCAAAATTTTGAAAGACTTAGTATATGTTGATTTGGATACTTCATGATGTTCAGTATCTAAAAAAGTTAATTGTGTTTCTTTACAGTACAGTGAGTAGAATATAAAATAAAACACCAGCTCATTAAAGGTTCTACAAAATGTCCATTAGGCAGATATGAATTGATTGATGGATTTGTCTCTAATAAATTTAGCAATACGATAAATTGTCTCAGAAATAATTGTGATAATCGATAATATTGTTGGTTTTGAGGCCATTTTCAAGTAATATAATGGTAATGGCATAATGATGCGAAGATCAATTAACTTGAAATTCTAATGAACATTTAACACTGGAACTGGAAGACATTTAAAATATCCAAAATAAATTAAAAAAGCATCAAAACAGCAAATAAAATGACTAATGAGGTTTCTGTAAGCAAAATTGTCCTTAAAAACAGAGCTATTTGGGAACAAAGAACTAAACTGAAGACTTTTGTCATCCAGTTTTTGGTAGAAACAGAGAGAGATAATTTATCATTTTTAGATTTATTGCAACAGGTATAGTTGCCAAACAAAAAAAAATGTGTGAAGCTTCTCTCTAGCTTCAGTACTTTGGATGCTGACCGACCTACCCGGTTTATCTTCTGCAGGTGACGTGGGGAACTATTACTATGGTCAAGGTCATCCCATGAAGCCCCACAGGATCCGCATGACGCACAACCTCCTCCTCAACTACGGACTCTACAGGAAAATGGAGATCTACGTGAGTCAAACAGAACAGAATCACCCCCAGTTGCATCTCTCATCTGTACTGCACAACTAAAACTTTAAAGTTTTGATCAGAAACAGTCTTTCTTCAGCAGTATTATTGGATTTGAGGAATTTCTTCCAATTTTTTATTTTTTTTATTTTAGAGTACAAATGTAACACTCCAATAGGGCATACTTTCTTTTTCCTGCCAACTAGACACTTAACATAATTAACTTATGCAATTAATTTGGTTTCTTAAAGCTCTTTACAAAGAAAGATGTCTGCTTGCATCGTCCCATTTTATTTTTGGATCTATTGCATTTGTCTTTAGTACAAAAGCCTTTTACTAATTTGTTTTAGATTTGTTTTTACACTTAATTAGCTGTCAATGTCCAATTAAACGAGAGCAAAGGAATGCTTGGATGGAATATTTGGTCAAATAAAACAATATCTTTTTTTTATTATTATTGTATATGTTTACACTACTTTTAGCTAGTTTTCTTTTTTTATTATTTTTTTTATTTTTGGAGTCTTGCAACAACATTTTGCTCAATATGTACACTTTAAGTGTGCAGTTGAAAGACAAAGTATTTTCCCCATATTATGATTAAACACTGCCATCAATAATTCAAGCTTAAACAAGGTCAAACATGATCTGATACTGACTTGAGTCACAAACCAAATCATTCTGTGGTTTCTATCCATCATGGTATTACTTTTTTTTTTAACAGATACCTTTCATACATTTTCAGGACAGTATGAATCTTTATCTCAGTCCTAATTAAATTTGTTATTTATCTTTCAGAGGCCACACAAAGCCAGCGCTGAAGAGATGACCAAGTACCACAGCGACGACTACATCAAGTTCCTGAGGTCCATCCGTCCAGACAACATGTCTGAGTACAGCAAACAGATGCAGAGATGTGCGTCCGGTTTTCTTCTCCACCGTCTCCTGCTGTTCGCCTCACATTCACTCACAGTCAGATTCTCTGTTTTCTTCTTCTTCTTACAGTTAATGTCGGAGAGGACTGTCCTGTTTTTGACGGTCTGTTTGAGTTTTGCCAGCTCTCGACAGGTGGCTCAGTCGGTAAGTTATCCATCTTAGATGATCCGTCTTCTTCTCTAAAGCACAGAGTAGTCTTAAGTATCATTTCTAGCTTGATTTGCAGATCGCTATGCTGAGCGGAGGGAGGTTTTTACCTTAGGTCTGGATCCAACTCTGTTTTTGTTTCAGCTGGAGCAGTGAAGCTGAACAAGCAGCAGACGGACATCGCCGTCAACTGGGCTGGCGGACTCCACCACGCCAAAAAGTCTGAGGCGTCCGGCTTCTGCTACGTCAACGACATCGTCCTCGCCATCCTGGAGCTGCTGAAGTAAATCCAACACCGCACCGCAGCTTCTTGCCGCCTCTGTTTTTCACATCGTGTCAAGTAGGATACCGATCCAGAAACACAGCTGAATTGACTTACATTTATTTTTTTTAATAAATGTAATGAATTACAAATTTGTTTAATTACTCTGCACCAGTACAACACTTAAATACACCAATAGCTTCACAACTTTGGTTAAACATGTAAAAACAACTTTAATTTCTTCAGTCAGTTCCGTTAGGAGTAGAGCAGACAGTGTAAACAAGTGTTCAGGTTTCTATTTGTGGTAGAAAACTGAACTTTTAAACACATCATGGTGGTGGAAGCATAATTTCCACCATGATGGAAAGCAGTCAGGTTTGACAAGAAGAAGCATGGAGCTAAAAACAATCCTGGGAAAAAAACTGCTAGTTGCTGCAAAAAAGAATTGAGACTGTAATGGTTTGGGTCAAAGCATGTTCATGTGTTAATGGCCCAGTCAAAGTCCAGACGTAAATCCAACTGAGACTCTTTGGCAAGAGTTGAAGACTGAGGTTAAAAGTTGATCTTAGGCTGCTTTGCAAACAAAAATGACAGTTTTGTGACACTACTGGTTTGTCAAACCCATCGAATCCCAATAAAATAAAGTTATTAGAGTTTCTGTAAGATTTGTTTTGTAATCTGACAATGAAACGTTAGGTTACTTGTTCTGGTGAGAGATGGAGGCCTGCATGGACAATTTTACCTGGTGCTTGAAATTTCTTGAATTTAATTGAGGTGTTTTCAAGGTTTGGAAAGTCCTTGATTTCTATATAACGTCAGAGAAAGTGCTTGATATCCAAACTGCACAGTTTTGTAATAAAGTGCAATCTAATGTTTAATTAATAGAAGAAATTTTGAAAATGTCATTTACAGTTGAAACTAATAAAAAGACAAAAATGTTCTCACTATCTGAAGTTAAATCAGACTAAACTTTTATTGCTTTTAGTCAGTCAGAATCACCAAAATAATTTCTTATTGCTAAATGCCACTTTCTTTCTATATTATGTTTGAGTATAAATATAATTTACCTAAAAAGATTTATTTGGATTATTTAAATGTATTGAATAGTATTCATAATGGCTCAGTGCCTCACTGATCATCTTAGATTAAGACTTAAAGACTGTTTACACTCACCTCAACTTACAAGCAGCAGGAAGGGTTTGAACCTTTAGTCACTTCTTTGTGTGAAGTTGGAGGAGCATTTACCTGAACCCTGTACTCCCTCCAGATACCACCAGAGGGTGCTCTACATAGACATCGACATCCACCATGGCGATGGCGTCGAGGAGGCCTTCTACACCACTGACAGGGTCATGACCGTTTCCTTCCACAAATACGGGGAATACTTCCCCGGCACTGGAGATCTGAGGGTGAGTCTCGGAGCGTTTCTCCTGGAAAGCATTTCAACACGTTAAAGACGTCATGAATATCAATCCAACCATTTCAATGTTTGCAGGACATCGGAGCAGGAAAAGGCAAGTACTATGCAGTAAACTACCCTCTAAGAGACGGCATCGACGATGAGTCTTATGAAGCCATCTTCAAACCTGTGAGTTGTTTTGTGTGTTTAATACCTCTTGATTCCTCAAATGTAGTTCACACATTTGATTAAACATTGTTTTTGTGTTAGATTATGGCTAAAGTCATGGAGATGTACCAGCCCAGTGCTGTGGTTCTGCAGTGTGGAGCAGATTCTCTTTCTGGAGACCGACTGGGCTGCTTCAACCTCACCATCAAAGGTAAGGCAACGTCTCAAAGTCACTCTGACTTCCTTTAACACGTTAGAAATTCAACTATGTGTGTGTCTCCTCTTAAAGGCCATGCCAAGTGCGTGGAGTACATCAAAAGCTTCAACCTACCTCTGCTGATGCTGGGCGGAGGCGGCTACACCATCCGCAACGTCGCCCGCTGCTGGACCTTTGAGACGGCCGTGGCCCTGGACTCGTCCATCCCTAACGAGTTGCCCTACAACGATTACTTTGAATACTTCGGGCCCGACTTCAAGCTGCACATCAGCCCCTCCAACATGACCAACCAGAACACCAACGAGTATCTGGAGAAGATCAAGCAGCGTCTCTTCGAGAACCTGCGCATGCTGCCTCACGCGCCCGGAGTCCAGATGCAGGCCATCCCTGAGGACGCCCCACATGCCGACAGTGGAGATGAGGACGAGGAGGATCCCGACAAACGCGTCTCCAGTAAGAGATTTAACACACACACACAGGCGTTGAATTAGTTAGTTAGGGGGCGCTGATGAGGATCTTGTGTTGCAGTCCGGGCCCACGACAAGAGGATAGCCTGTGAGGAAGAGTTCTCAGACTCTGAGGATGAGGCCGAGGGGCAAGGTGGCGGCCGCAGGAACGCAGCCAATCACAAAAAGGCAAAGAGAGTGAAGAAGGAGGAAGAGAAGGAAGGAGAGGAAAAGAAAGGTAAGAGCAGTCCTGTTATATTTCTAGTAATGCACAATATAAACAGTAGAACCAATAGAAATTTGGTGTGAGATAAAGACCTGTAGTTTAGCAGCTAATCGCAGCAATGCTTGATGATGATGTAACCATGTGGAGTTAAAGCAGAGCAAGAGAGAAGAAACATGGCTGCGTTAAAGAACCTGGACCTGGTCCAGATTTAAACTAGGACTTTCAGTGTTAATACATGCGATTGATCTAAAAAGCTTGACGTGTTAATATCACGTAATGCAGATTAATCACATTACCTATTTGGACCTAGAAGCCTCTCTCTCCTGGAGGGTTACCATGGTCACAGCAGCAAAGAACGAGTGAAAAGAACAAGGAGAGTCACACTGATGTGCTTTAAAGAACAGTAGTGATGAATATATATCAATGTAGTGACTAGACAATGTTCATCTTCACCACTGGTTCATTTAATTTCTGTTACGTATCCATACGATTCATTTATTTGCCATTTTCTTTAGTACATTTCTGTCATGATACAGATGTTAAACTCCATTAACAATGGAGTTTAAAAGGTTTTAAATTTGAGTTGGTGAAACCTGCAGAAAGTCAGTGGTTTTGGTCAGTCTTCTGAGATAATAACATTCTGTTTGTTTTCTAGAAGTGAAAGAGGAAGAGAAAGAGGAGGAGAAAATGGACACATCTGGGTGAGACTTCATAATCCATTTCATTTATGATTTCGGTTGTTCGCTTTTTCTTTCCTTCTTATTTATCATTTTTGGTTGAGTTTTATTTTAGATGTTATCTGATCATGTGGTGACATGAATGTATTTTTCAGTAGGTCACATTTCTGCACTAAAAATCACTTTTTATTGCTCTCTTGGATTTCTGATTTTGTTTTGAACTAGCTGTAAGTCAACATTATGAAACTGAACCAAAAATAAACACATAACTGTATCCCAATATGTGATGTCTGATCAATATGTTTGTTTCAGACCAAAAGAGGAGATAAAGACAACTTGAAGTGATCCTGAGGGAGAAGTGTCCATCCTGTTGTCCTCAGCCCAGATTCCTGTTTTCCTCCTGCAACCAGAGGATCTTTTTGTATTCCTGTTTTCCTTCGTTCCTGCAGACAAACCTGCTTTCCATTGTTTACATGAGTTGAGCAGCAGGTGGATGGGATGGAGGTCAACCCCACCCACCTGCCACCTACTGTATGATGTAAAATTCCCTCCAACCCCTGTGTGCTCCTTGTGGACATCAGGTTTGCTGTGATAAGAAAACTGTTTCCATGCTGGGATTTCTGATTAAAGCCTGTCTGTGGGGCCTTCCTGTTTGGTTTTTTATTTGTAAGTATTTATGAAGCGTCAAAAGCCCGCCCTAGCCAAACAGTTCCACCTGACCGTATACTCATCAGTGAATGCATGCATCATCTCACCTTCAGCATGTACATATTTCTTAGTCTGCCCTCCACCAGTCCTGACTCTCTGCTCATTAAGTTATTTTAAATCATGAATCCGGTCGGCTCATCCTCCCAGGAATATCTGCTCTGTGAACGCGTTTCCTTCCTGTGCTGTTTTTATGTTTGCGAGTGAGTGGGACCCTCTCCAGAGGCTGATGTTGCTGAGCAAATGACTTATTTAGAGATTTTGTATCATTTTACAGAAATGTAGAGAAAGCCAGTGAGGGGCTTTCAAAGTGTGGCTGGTTTGAGTTGTATCCTTGTGAAATGTGCATTATCATATCTTTGTCATACAAAAATAAAGAAAACTGATCCAATTGGTGTCTTTTGTGTATATGCTCACAATTACAAATATAGTAGTTTCATAAGAATGTAAGAATACAGTGTCATGTGGTGTCATGAAAGACAGAAAATGTTTATTTAGGAGTAACAACACCTGAAACTCATGGAATGAGTGTAAATATTGAATATATGCTACAAAAATAATTTATTCTGTATCTATTAGTTTTGCCATAAACATATTTTCTGATTTCTCTCTTCAGCCCTTTAAACATTAACGATTTTCATTTGCTATTGGTAGTGTGCTGTGATTGTTATATTGGTCCCTGTAACAGCAATTTCCTGTTTCACAAGCATCCTTCGCTCTGGGAGCCAAAACTGTTGACACATTTAAGAGTTGGGGCTTCAATCACAGTAGAGAGAAAATTTTGCTCCACATTTACCGTTTTCCCCTGACATGCTTCCCTAACTACTGGTTGTTAGGTTATATTTTAATGCTGCCACAAGCTAAAGTTGCTCACTGTGTGACAAATATGGCTCCTAGTCCAGCTAATAGCTAAATAATCTATGTCACAGGATTGGGGGAAAAAAAACTGGATTTCCATTTTCAGTCACCAAGAAACTGATTTACATTCTAATTTAATCTTCAGTTTTAAAGAAACCAAAATGGATGTTTATACATGTACCACTGGTGATGACAAAAACTGAAACAAAACATCCTTTCCTTGACTTTATTTTATTGAGAAGATTTGGAGTTTACAAGTTAAATGTGATTTCTGCTGACAAATGTTAAAAAGTTTATAATTATAGTTCAGTACAAAGGACTGGAGATGAGTGATGCTTTCCTTTGACGGATCTGGATTGAGTCTGATAGCTGAATGGGTTGCTTGGTTACGCCTCCAGCTCAAAGTCAAAGTACTGTGGGTCAAAGTAATGAATTCGTACGTATCCGTCTTCTCCTCCACTGCTGTAACTGTAACAACAGGAACATCAAGAGGTTTGTTACTGAGTTGGCTCTTGTTCTTCTGTAGTTTTAGAAAAAGTAGCAGAATTAGTCAGGCTGTACCTCTTGCCGTCGGGATGGAACGCCACACAGTTGATAGGGCCAAAATGACCTTTGACCCTCCCAAACTCCTCCTCGTATGCAGCATGGAAAAACCTAAGTGCAGGAAATTACACATATAACCAATAACTCCTTCAAAAAAGTATATTTCTTCCTTCTATCAACTTTAAACATGGAAATAACTTCAGACTCTCTCACCTCGCCTCAAACTTGCCGATCCTGGTGGAGGTTGTGGTGACGTCCATGGCTTCCTGCCCTCCACCCATCACCACCTTAACAAAACGCTTAGTCAGACACATCGCCGTGACAACAGGGAGATTGACCGTACTCCACAAGAGTCATGGCTTACGTGGTCCATTATAGGAGAGATGGCAGCAGAGTTTACAGGCCTGTCTGTCCTGAACGTCTTGATGTGATCCAGAGAATTGGAGTCAAACAGCTAACAGGACAACAGAAACTTAATGTTTAAATGTACACTTATTAATGTGTTTCAACGTATTAATGCGAGTCTCACTTTAGAGGTGTTGTCCTTGGAGGCAGTGATCACCATAGTGAGATCGACGGATGACTGGATGTCATTGATCTGCCTGGTGTGCTCCTTCGCCTTCTTCAGAATTTCACCAGACTGGAAAAGATCACAGCCCAGTCAGGACAAACCACATCTACACTAGTCGTTTTTCCCTTCTTTTTTCTCTCTATTGTAAGTTTTATACCAAAAACATTGTGATATACGTTGTTACTGCCACACATTAGATGTCATGATACAACTTTTATGCCGCATCTACAGTGGTGAGCAGAGCCTGATGTAGTTGTGTTGGCGTCGAACCTTCGCACTGAACTGGTTGATCTCTCCGTTCTCGTGGCCTGCGATGACGAACTCCCCCAGCGGCCCCCACACCGCGCTGGTTATCTTGCACTCACTGCAGGGAACGGACAGGTACGGATTGTTGTCCTCTGCAGACACACAAGTAGAAACGGTAGAAATTGTAAATGATTTAAATGAATTCTTTCTCAGCAGTAAATATGGGACAAAAACCTTTTTTATTTTAAGCAACATCAGTCTGGGAGCCTGGTATA
Source organism: Brachyrhaphis roseni (assembly GCA_903066815.1). NCBI lineage: Eukaryota > Metazoa > Chordata > Actinopteri > Cyprinodontiformes > Poeciliidae > Brachyrhaphis > Brachyrhaphis roseni. The sequence goes on from CAEFZY010049805.1 coordinate 78,927, forward strand.
AAGTATTGATGCTCCGATCGTTTTGTTTTGTTGCTGCTGATAACGATCACATGGATATTAGTAGCATTTATCCTACTGAATGGAAAAAGTGGCAAGCACAATGCAGCAAGAGGACGACTGAAAAACCTACCAGTTACAATATTTAACAAGTTGAAAACAGCAAAGTGAAATTACACAGAAAATCAAATAAATGTCAACACTGTCTGTATCAAATAATGTCAGGAAAATAAGAAACAAAGTCAAACGCAGGTAGCATTTAAATAAACAAACCCAAATTACGAGAGCATGGTTCATTTTAATAGTCTCCTGCTTCCTGCATTCCTTCAGAAAGCATATAATGTATGAACATCCTGAGCTTTGACAAATGCATGTCAGATTCTCCTTGAGGGTTGAGTTTGAAAACATAACGGAGTGTTTATCTGTACCCATCTGCTGTGGATCTCTCAGGTCAAAGAAGTTCAGGAAGCACTGGTAGCCCATCTGCTTGTCTGTGGAGAACATGATGATGTTGCCGCTGAAGTCGAAGCCGCACGTCCTGACGGCGGAGTTGGTGTTGAGCAGAGCCAGCTGTTTACCTGCAGGGAAACAGGCAGGGTGTCACAAAAGTAAAAGTTACCATTTTTTTGGGGGAGGAATAACATCACACTCCTCTAGGGTTTCCTTATGTTATCAACCAGGAGGAAGCCTAGCCTCACTAGCTTACCGGTCTCACAATCCCACAGGCGACAACTGTTGTCTGCTGATCCTGTCAACACATTCTTGGTGTCCCCTGATGAGAGGTTAAGAAAGCAACACTACACGTCACATCCTGCATGCAGCCATAACATGATCCAGATCAGAGCCCGTAGAAGTAGGTTCTGACGATGGAAGGATACAGTCGCAGTCAACACACCACACCGCTCCAGTGTGTCCATTATAGGTGCCGAGCCTTTCTCCGTTCACAGAGTACCAAACGTTGGCTACCTGGAGTGGAACGTCACGTGAGATGAAGCAGCTGCGTCCCAAAAGTTACGGAAGTGACGCGAACTCAACACAGGTCTGGACTCACCGTGTCTTTGGCTACGGAGAACAGCAGGTCTCCTTCTCTGTTGTACTTTATCTGAGTGATGGACCTCTCGTGGCCCTGCAGTAGAATGGGTTTCTGGGAACACAGGACTCCCGATTTAGCATAAGAGCTAGCCTTTTACCACAGGGTGTGTATCTAAGCTAGATATGGTTCATTTAGATTTTAAAAAGCCGCCAAGCTACAGCGCGACAACATCTCCTATTGCACAACTATCATTACTCCTACTAGCCGCTGGTATCCTAGCTAGCGACAAAGCTAAGCTAATGCTACCCGAACTAAGGCTGGCAGATAGAGAATGAGAAAACAAATAAGACACTTAGTGTCGGATTATGTTTCCTGCTAAATATACTCACCATTTTTTCCGGCTAGGCGCCTTCAGTCTGCTCGGTTTATTCACTACGCGTCACGTCAACAGAGAAAAGATGAACACTCGTGTGTGAGGCGCCGGAGCCTTGGCGGAAAAGGAAGTAGACGTCACTGTTGTGTCAAAAAGCAACATGGGGCGCCCCCTACCGTTAACACCCGGGACAAAATAACAATAAAATAAGGTCAAGGAAAGGATGGTTTGGCTGATTTTTGATGTTTTGTTTCAGTTTTTCCAATCACCATCACCGTATAAACATTCATTTTGGTTTCTTTATAACTGAAGATTAAATTAGAATGTAAATCAGTTTCTTGGTGACTAAAAATAGAAATCCAGTTGGGTTTTTTTTCCAATCCTGTGACATACATAGATTATTTAGCTACTAGTTGGACTAGGAGCCATATTTGTGACACACAGCGAGCAACATTAGGTTGTGGCAGATGAAAATATAACCTAACAATCAGTAGTTAGGCGTGGGTCACGGGGAGCAAATGAACCAAACCCAGGCTGTCACAGGTTCAATTCTTATTTGCTTCATGTCCTTCATTTCCCTCTATGCTCTTCTTCCTATCAAGTTGGACAAATAAAGGCCACTATAGTGGCAAAAAAATACTTTATACATGTTGTACTGTTGCTTAATACTTCCATACATATTAATTATTGTGTGGAAATCTGGGGCAAGTTTTACAAACCTGTCTACATGCTTCATAGGAAAGCTGCAGGAATGAATACATCTGATTATTGTCTAAACAAATTAAATATTTGTTACATTCCATACTTTAAAATTTTATCATTTACTAGGGCTCAGAACTGCACTGACAATTTACTGCTCTTACAATAAATTCCTTCTATATTGTGAACAAAGGTGGACAACGGGGAACTGATGGGGGTGTCCCGTCAGACCGTCAGTTCCCCGAACCACAAAACAAAAAGCTTTTAAAACTGCACGCAGGATTGGGAATTCCAATTCAGTCAGTTTTAAAAACATCAACTAGGCATTGATTAACTCAAACATACAGTGCTCTTTTATTGAACAAGAAAAATATACAGGGTCAGATAAAAGTACTGCAAAAAAGACAAAAGGAAACATCTTTGGTTCCTTCTTATGCCCAAATGGAGTGGATAACAATGAATACGTCCTTGTGGGATGATGGAAGAAAGGAAGCTTAGACATTTCTGGTTTAGTTGTCACCACTTTACCATAGCTACATATTCATAATCATTAGTCATACAGATGAGAAATTGGCATGTTAGTAAGTGAAACATTTCAGAAGTAAAAAAGAAAAAAAAACATTACTCCATTTTCCCCCATTTGGCTCAGTCAGTGCACCTTTCAAAAGCATCAGAAAGATACGACGAATAACTCAAACCCAGGCGACGAGAGCAGCTCTACGTTAAGGGAGTAAATCGACCCCTATCCCACAAGAAGGCCTTCTGCTATGAAGCATTTAGTCAAGTTTTAAAGTATATACATACATAAATGAATATACATTCAAGCTAAGTGCTCATCAGTTGAGACTTCCTTAGAATAAAACCAAGATGCAAGCGTTGCATAGAGGTACTTGAACATTCTCTTGATTGAAACCTGATTACAAGCTACTGCCATCATCAGAGTGAGGAACAGACAAACAGAACATACATCCCAGACACAGTAATGGCAAATTAACTAAATGGACTCTAAAGTGATTTTCACATATTCTAAATGAACCTAAATAAAACTGACTGAGAGCAGATTAAATTAGGAGAGAAGAGGCGGAGAGGACATTATAAGCATCAGAAGGGATCACTTCAAAAAATTAAGGAGTGGAAAATCAGAATTTTAAATTTAAGGGGGCTGGAGGGGAAAAAAAAGAAATTATGTATAGTGTCATACAAAAAAATAAAATAAATACAAATCTATGGAGCCAGAAACAAAAGTAAATATGTAGCAGCCAGGACAAAAGAAATAGGGAGATGAGAAAAGAGCAAACAAACATAAAAAAAGGAAAATGAAATCAAAACAAAAATGAAAAGTTTAATGAAGTCAGGAAAAAAGTGAAAATTAAATGGAAAAAGAATAAGCACAGATCTATGGCGCTAGCAAAATCTTCAATAATGAAAAACAGGAATGTGACAAAATTGGAAAACGGCGCAAGAAAAAAAAAAGGTACAAAAAGCAAAAGTAGCATTTAGCCATTAAGAAATATGAAAATTAAATAAAAAAATATGTAATAAAACAAAAAAGACAAAAGGAATGTAATCAGGAAATTACAATGGAGTATTAGGGCCATACTAATGACAGAATAAAGTCATAATATTCAAGAATGGTTATAATAATATGAGAAAAAAGTTAAAATAATATGACAGTCATATTGCGATTTTTGTCTCATAATTTTATTTATTTATTTTTGTTTTCTTAATGTGGCCCTAATACTCCGTCGTAAAAAAGAAACGGGCCAGGGCAAAAGAAAAAAGAAAAAAAAGGAAAAATATGGCAGAAAACAAAATAAAAATAAAGGAACAAAAAGTAAATGCAGCATCCAGAACTTTCCAGAAAGAAAAGTCTAAACAAAAAATAAAAAATATAAGTGACCAGAAAGAAAAAGAACCCCCAAAATTTCCCTTATTAATTCTATAAAACCATCAGAATGTTCCAGGTTAGATGTTGTGACGCACAAAAAAAAAGTAAGTCAATGTGGTAAGTGTCTTTTAGAACGAAACCTTTTCCATTACACCAGTGGTGTCCAAAGTGGGTCCTTAGGGCCGGCATCCTGCGTGTTTTAGTTCTTTCCCTGGTTTAACACACCTGGATCCAATGATGGCTCTTTAGAGGCTGTAGGAGACAAGCTGAGAAGGTTGTTACTACCACCAGGGAGAGAACTAAAACATGCAGGATGCCGGCCCTAAGGATCCACTTTGGACACTCCTGCATTACACCGTCACTAAGACAAAACCCCGAACACACACTCCACACAGGCTAACAACCTTTTCTCTCCAACAACCAGTTTGACTTGTGTCGACCCAAACGGCTCCTTAAGGCCTGCTCTAGTCGACATATTAACACCAGCTGCACACGTTCACACCCTAAAGTTTGAAGTGAATCACGAGTTTCTACTGTCAATCCTCTCAGAGGAACTGCTGAGTCTAGAGAGTCGACACATCAGAGTGGAAAGACACAAGCTAACTGTGCTGTTAGAAGCTAACTGTTGTCGTTCCAGCAGAGGAGCAGCGGCTTGCAGGCTGGTATTTTGAACATGGAGGGGGGAAGGAGGAAGCGGCGGGTGGCCCCTGCTTCATTCCAGCGCAGGAAGAGGCTGTGGGGGCCCCGCCTCTTCCTGCGAGGTGTCTGTGTCCGGCCGCGGGCCGCAGTGACAGGAAGTGGAGTCTGCGACGGAACAGCTGCTGGGCTCCGGTAGAGAGTCTGTGGGTGGGGGGGAGGGTGAGTCGGTTCCGGGGTCGGAGGCGGGGGCCCCTCCAGCGCCGCTGTCCCCATTCAGGTTCTGGACCTTCTTCTTCAGCTCGTTTCGTTCCACTTTGAGCGCCCGCCGCAGCTTGTCGAGCCGCTGGACTTTACCCTGAAGAGCCTCGAAGTCCCGGTCCCGCACGGCTTTCTGGAGACATTCACAGAAAAATATCCGTCAACCGGCCAACATCTAATGCTGTACTTTCAACTTATGGGTCTCCATTTTCACGCAGATATTTTTGGAATCTGTCAAAATCAGGATTTTCATACATGAATTTTCTTGAAGTAAATAATATCTCTATAGCGCTAACCGTGTATTTTGGATCATTATCGTGCTGAAAAATTATAAGCAATTCAAATCTAAGTGTGTTTTCACAACTGATAGTCCGGTACAGTCGGTTCACTTTGGGGAACACTACCGCAACGTTTATCATTTTCAGCTGAACTGTGTCAAATGAACGAAACCCTTTAAAAAACCTGTTCCCCCCCTCGCCTGTGAGGGCGCTGCACCAATAACCTCTGAAGGAAACAACACAAAAACTCCAGAAGACGACAATGAGCACGACTTCCTTCTTTACAAAATATTTTTTAAAAATGGAGCGGCTTCAAGCATTAGCAGTTGTAGGATTTCTCTGTCATTGTTGGTAAAAGACAAGCCATTTCTCCTGCTAGCGTTAGACTCTCACATTTGTTTTGGTTGTATTTACCCAGAATGCCTTGCGCTATAGTTCGCTTCCTGCTTTTGGAGCAGTTTCCGCTTGGCATTCACATATGCATTCGAACCATACCAGAGTTCACTTCAACCGAATCGAGATCTGTGTTTTTAGGTTTACCAGAGTTTGCTTTCTTACTCTGCATCATTCAAATACCCATACCCGCCTCCCCAAACAAACCGGACTTTCTACACAAACTAACTAGACTAAAATGCACTAAACAGGGCTGGTGAGAACGCGCCCTCAGTTCCAACAAAAATTTTCTGCATTGGGCTCCAATCAGACATTTTGGCATCACTGGCTTTCCATACAAACTCCCTCAAAGCCACATAAATTCAGAATTACAATTTAAGGGAGATCAATTCCAAAGACTTAAAGCAGTTTGTGCTTGAGCTTCATGATGCCCTAAAGTTTTCCAGCTACACAGATAGCTTAGAATTTTTAAAAACTTCAAAAATGTGTTCCTATTTTCTTTACACTTTGTCATGATGTCATACTCTATCACAAAAAATTTCAATAACATACAATAAAGTTTGTGTTTTTAACATGAGAAGATACATTTTATGTAGATAATCTAAACTAAAAGCTGAGAAATTTCTGACAGGCAGCTTCCAGGGTACCCAGTAGTGTGTCAAAACCTTCCACAAACATTATCTGAACTATTTATTGCTTTCACTTCAAAATAATTGCAGTCATAAAAAGAGTTGTACCTCCTCAGCCATCTCCAGCAGAGCCTTGTTGCTGCTCTCCCACCTGGAGCGGTACATCGCCGTCTCCTTCTCCAGCTTTTTGATCTTTTTAGTCATCTGTGGGCGAGACGAAAACAAAGAGTGATGTTAGAGAATAGTAGAAATACCTCCAGTAACATCTCTGCTGAGGTTCCACACCTTTTCCATCTCTTGCTTAAAGGTGGTGAAGACTTCGTTGCTCTTAGACAAGGTGGTCTGGAACTCCTCGAACTTTTCCGTGTACAGCGACAACTAAGAAGACACGGCAGCCATAGTTATAGAGCTGAATTCAGGGTTTGTACAGTTTTCCCACAGCAAAATTTAAGCAATTTTCAAAGTCATTTCTAAAATATGACAAAATACTTTATACACCTGTTTAACGAAACAAGTTTTTACACAAAAAAAACCTCCGAATTTTAATACCATCATCACAACATCTCTCCTCTATTAACCCTTTAACAACGTTTTTACCAGCGTTTCACTGAGAAGTAGCTCGTATGATGAGCTCAGCTGATGTGCAGTTACACCAGGTGTTTGCTAATTACTGCTGGCTAGTCTGAAGGAGCTGAGAAGGCGATCACAGAAACAGCAGAAGTATTGGAAATGGCAGCTCTGAGGAGGAGCTGCGTCTTGAAGGCGGAGCTAGGCTCACTCATACATTATGTACATCTGAATGGTTGCCATGAGAGAGTAAAAGATTTCCCAACCATGCATGAAATAATTAAATCAACACTACATGTATGTTTTTGATGAGGGAATAACATTATAATATGATGTGAAGCTCCAAGTTGGTTTTACATAATACTGCCTCTTGAAGAAAAACAACAAAACAAGTATTGGTATCAGCAATACAAGCCCTGTATTTACTTGGTATCTGATCGATATCTTTACAGCAACCAGACAAGTTGGAGGTAGAAAGTTGAGACCAAACCTGCTGTTTGAGGTGAACCTCTTGCTGCTTCATCAACTCGCATATCCTCTGAGACTCCACGGCTTCCTTCAGCAGCTGCACATGTAAACAAATCGTAAACGCTGAGTTCTTTCAACACCATGAACAGACGCATATATAGTTTCTCCAAAACGGCGCTCACAAAGTCTTTCTCCCGGTCGTGGTGTTCCTCCGACTCCTTCAGCATCTCCTGCGCCTGGTGCAGCTTGGCGTCCACCAGCTGCTGCTGCAGGTCTTTGTGCTTCACCACTTTGTCTATGTGCTGTTTGTCAGGTCACATACATACACACACACACACAGTTCCCCCTGAATAAAAGGCGGTTTAAAACAGCGGAACGCAGACGTGAAGAGGAGAGGTCCTCACCTCTTCCCGCAGCTTGTACTGCTCGTAGAGCTTCTTGAGTTTCTCGGCCAGCTCGGCGTTCTCCTGCCGCAGGCTGGCGTTCCTCTCGTTGTGCTGCTCCATCTGAGCCTGGATGTCGTTCAGCGTCGCCTGGAAGTGGGACGTCACCTCCTTCCTCTTCTCCTCCTCCAGTCGGGTCCTCTGAATCCCTTCCTCCTGCGGGGGCAAAGAGAGCGTAATTCATTAAATTATGAATTAAAATGAGCTTGATAACCTGATGATTTTTTTCCCTTCATAATCCATTTTTGGTTTTGGTTCTGTATGGGGGTTTTGTATTTCTGTTTTATTTATCATTTTGTTTTATTTTGGATAGTTAAAATCTCTTCCAGGACCAGGGTTAAATGTTTTTCACAAAATTAGAGTATTGATTTTATTAGTCTATATAAAGGCAAACTTACCAAAAACTCCAGTTCTCTGCACCTACAAGGAGGCGCTAGGTCCACTCAGGCCTAGCTCCGGCTGAGTTAATGGCAACCATTAATCAGCTGAATGGTTGCCATGGAGATTCAAGGATTTCTCAAACGTGCATGAAGGAATCAAAGCAGCACTGAAGATATTCTTTTGGTGAGGGAATAACATTATAACATGATGTAAAGCTCAAAACAGTTGATTTTACATAACATTGCCTTTAACGTTATGTTTAAAATATCATTTTTAGGACAGATGTAGTTTTGTAAGCATTTTAAAAGACACAGTCACCTTAACATAGGCCTCTTAAAATTAGTTTTTATACATTTTCATTTTTACTGTATTTCTTATTTTTTTATTTACAAAATAGTGTTTGTTTTGTGGGACTACAGATGAAAATGAGCATTTTGCTAAGGTTGGAGTATTTATGACCCTGTTGTGCGTTCATTAATAAGTACGCTACCATTTAAATACAACACTGCCATTATCAACATATTACTTGAAAATGGTCTCAAAACACCAATACTATCATTTATCGCAATCATTTCAGGGACAAGTTATTATCACAGGCCTGGAATTATTCCTGCTGAGCTGATTTAAAGCAGTGGTTTGGTACCTTGAGCGTGCGGTTGTGTCTCTGCAGTTCCCTGCAGAGACTCTCCAGTTTGCTGCGGGCCAGGATGGCCTTGCTGTGCTCATTCCTCAGGTTGTCCTTCTCCTGCACCAGCTGGCTCTGCTTCTTCTGCAGTGCCCTCATCTGTTTCTGGGTGGTACGATGCTCTTCCACCTAAAAAGAGGGATTAAAACAATATATATTTGTACATATTTTTGGGTTAATTCATGTGGCAAATGTTTAAAACTATAGATACTATTTAATCAATTCCACCAGGATTTTACGATTGTTTTTCTGACTTTACTTAAAGTCAAAATGGCTGATTTTGTGGAGCTACTTTAGATAGGCTTGTTTGTCCAAGGAGGCCAGTGCCTACAAACAAGAGCATCGCTTGCTGTTTGCAAACTGGTGTGATGCGAAAAAGTGTTTCACTAACATCGAAACCTCATCCTAGTGGAACAAAAGTTTTATTGAAACGCGTGAGGTTTTTCGAAATTGAGCGAATTTGTTTTTGTAATTCCAATCTGCGTAACGTCACGCTCGATGGGAACACAGCTAGTACTGCCAAAGTACTGAGCAAAGGCTGTCAATGCTCTGTATACATCCATCCATCCATCCATCCATTTTCTTGCACCCTTATCCCTTGTGGGGTCGGGAGGTGCTGGTGCCTATCTCCAGCTGCGTTCCGGGCGAGAGGCGGGGTCACCCTGGACAGGTCGCCAGTCTGTCGCAGGGC